>APFE030149638.1:39501-87987 GCA_000404065.3 Pinus taeda | reverse complement strand
AAATTGTAAAGGCAATCCTGCATGCAATCTCATGCACCTTGCACGCTCCATGATTGTCCTGTTCATCCTTTTTGACACACCATTTTCTTGTGGTGTTCTTGGAACTATCTTCTCTCTGTGAATTCCATTCTCTGAATAGTACCTACGAAACTCTTTGCTTCAATATTCACCTCCATTATCTGATCTGAGACACTTCAACCTTTTCCTTGTCTCATTTTCAACCAAAGCTTTCCATTTCTTGAAAGTATCAAATAGATCAGATTTATTTTGAATACAATAAATCCAGGTTTTTCTGGTTCATCATCAATAAAAGCAAGATAATAACGAGAGCCACCAAGAGATGATACCTGAGTAGTTCCCCTACATCTGTATGCACAAGCTCTACTTTTTTGCTCTTCTTTTCTTTCCCAACTCTAAGGAATTTGACTCTCTTCTATTTTCCATAAACACAATTTTCACAGAATTTTAAATCAACATGCTTCAAGCCTGGCAACAAATTTCTTGAGTGAAGAATTTGCATCCTCTTCTCACTCATGTGCCTGAGCCTATGATGCCACAATGCCATATCTTCTATTGTAGAGGTTAAAGCATTAACAAAATTAGAAATACCATTACATAAATACAATGTACCAACCTTTTCTCCTTTCGCTATTCCCAGGGATCCTTTAGTGACCTTCCAGGTTTTATCTATGAAAGTAGTTACACAACCTTCACCTCCCAACTGCCCTGTTGAAATAAGATTTTTCTTTAGATCTAGATCATGCCTTACCTCCTTCAATAGCCATTGATTTCAATTTTGTTGTTTTACGAAAACTATACCCATTCCAATGATTTTACAGGGTTTATCATCACCCAATTGAACCTGTCCAAATTCTCCTTGAACATAATCATGAAAATGTTTCTTATCAGGTGTGGCATGGAATGAGGCCCCTGAATCTACCACCCAGTCATCAATAATATTTTCTAATTAAAGAATCAAAGCATCTTGCAACACATAACTTGTTACATTTGTGTCATGATTAGTTTCTTGTTGTGCGTCTCCTTCTTTTCCCTTTCGAGACTTGCAGTCTTTCTTTAGGTGTCCTTTCTTCCCGCATTTCCAGCACACTATCTCCAATCTGGACTTGGATCTACCTTTTCTTGACTTAATGTGATATCTAGGGCTCTTTCCTCTTTCCATTTTTCTTCCCCTAGTCTCTACAGTCAAAGCATTACCCGATGTATCACCGGAGCTTTTCTATTGCATTTCCTCGCTAAGAATTGCACTGACAACATCATCAAACTTTAAAGTACTAGCTCCAGAGACAGAGTTACTAATGGCCATAACTAAACCATTCCAACTTTCTGGTAATGAGCATAGAAATAACAGAGCCCTAACTTCATCATTAAAATTTACCCCTATAGAACTTAACTGACTTGTAACCGTATTAAAATCATTTAAATGATCAACAATAGATCCACCTTTTGACATATTCATATTAAGAAACCGCTTCATAAGAATTACCTTATTTGAGGCCAAGGGTTTTTCATATAGTTTGGCCAATGCTGACATTAAAACCTGCGTTATCATTTTCTTTGAAATATTAAATGCTACCGATGTTGCTAGGCACAACTGTATTGCTCCAAGTGCCTTTATGTCGAGAATATGCCATTCTGTGTCTACCATACTCGTCGGCTTCTTTGTTGTTTTTCTCAATGGTAGGTACAAATCTCTTTGATACAGATAATCTTCAATCTGCATCTTCCATAGCTGGTAGTTTTCACTGTTGAATTTTTCAACCCTAAACCTACCATCTTTCGCCATTGCTCCCACCCAAACTAGGAACCCTTCTCTCCTGTGAGTTTATCAAGAAAATAGACCTTTAGCTCTAATACCAGTTGTTAGAAAATTATATATTACGATGCAATGGAACACATAAAATATTGCAAAAATATAAACATAGAAAATGCATAAAACAAAAGAGACATAGATATACGTGGTTCAACCAGTTTGGGCTACATCCACAGAGAAACAACCAGTCCTTCCTTTTATATTATCCAACAAATTGAAGAGATACAACCTACAATAAATCCACTATAACACCCTCTTCGCTCTCAATCTCCTCTCTCTTCCTCACTTAGAATACAAATATACATAGACGCGATACAATTCCCTCATATATAGTGAGGGGTTGCCTTCTAGTGAAAAAAAAACCTAAATTAAACATAACATCTACTGTCAGCTCATCTGCCTAATGAACAACCCAGATTGACTAGAAATTACTATAATTTTACATCTATTTTTAGCTTCAGGGGCACTGCCCGCAAACCCCCACTAGGGGACCGCTGGCCCATGCACCCCCCTGCGTGGAGGGGTGTATAGTATTCCTGGGGTATACATCCAATTGATACCTTTGAATACAAAATATAATCAAGCTCCATGCCCAACAGGTTCCATGTTAGTGTCTTGGTTCAACAAGAAACAAAGTTCAGTTGCATTATCTATAGCTGAACCAGAATATGTGGCTGCTGCGTCTTGCTCCACACAACTACTTTGGATGATGCAAACCTTGCAAGACATTTATATCACATGTACTCCACCCATCTCCATTCTATGTGATAATACAAGTGCCATCAGCATTTCAAAGAATCGAGTCATGAACTTCAAGACTAAGCATATACCCATCAAATATCATTTTCCACATGAACAAGTGCTTGAACAAAAGGTCAAATTGGAGTATGTTCCCTCCAAAGAATAGGTTTCTGATATATTCACTAAATCACTGCCCAAAGAGGAATTTGTATATCTCATACAAAAGCTAGGAGTATTTGCTGCATCATCCTATTGTTAATTCCTATTTTTCAAACAAAGTGTGTTATACGCGAGTTTCATGAAGCATAGTCGCGTACATACATGGATTTATATGGGCACAGTCACGTATATGTTGGTTTGAGGAAAAGAAGAGGTCTAGACTCAGGAAAAAGGGGTCTGATATGGTTCAATCAATTATCTGCTCTATTTGATGATGGTTACAATCTACTGATAACATGTGGAAATATGTTGGTCCTCATAAGTTGTTTATAACTTGTTGTATATCTAATTGATGATGATGCCTTGATATTTCTTACTGATATATGCAATAATCAGATCTGATAGTGAACATCTAGCACAGGTTTAGGGGGAGAATATCCTTCTAATAATGCATTATTGGTATTATCATAGAAGATCTTGGTACAGACCCGCATAATTTTTTTGATTCAGGTGACTCTTTTGATGATGGAAACATACAGGCTATTGATCCTAATGTTGCTGATGGTGTGGATCATATATGGTGTATGATATTTTCTGATGACTATCATGGTCTTGTTTAGATTGGTTGTCCTTATTATAAATATCATGTATATCATTTAATGTAAAGGTCATGAAAAGACATAATTTGTAACCCCACTATGCATGGGATGGATGATGTAATATTTCTTGTTTTATCATGGATAAACAATTGGTATATCCTCACTTGGTTGGGTAGATGTGTCAAATTTGGTATATCCCCACTTGATTGGGAGATGGATGTATGAGTCATTGGTGATAGGAAGGTCATCCTCACATAGTTGATTTATAGATTCATGTTATTATTTTAGAAAATCTTCTTGCAGACTTTTCTAGTGCTCAAGGGGAGCATGGACTCAATAATGGGAGATCAATTAGTACATTTTAGCATATCAGAGAATTCAACATGTACCTAGGGAGAGCACGACCCTTTTCCCTTGATGTCAAAGTGGGAGAGTGACTTGGTGTTGTTGTTACCATCAAGTTCAAAGGGGGAGATTGTTGGCATTATGATACAGGTGTTGTCCTTGATGGAAAATCACTCATATGAAAGATCACAATACAATAGGTTAATAACAAAGAATTACAGATCAGACTACAAAGAATGAAGAGAGGTATACACAGGTTCACCTTGACCGAGGTGCGTATACACGTAGGTTCACTAAACACAAGTAGTGTATACGTATACACACACTTTCATAGAAGGAAAATCACGTATATCTTGGAAAACTAAGTTTTTGGTCCATGGAATTTTGATCCATGGTATTGGTCCAAGGCATTTGATTCGAGGCATTGACCCTAGGTATTTGGTCCAAGGTATTGGTCCTAAGTGGTTTTGGTGCATGGTATTGAGAAAGGCCTAAAACTATAAAAGGAGGAGAATATCATTAGGCCATGTGTGCAAGTATCGAATATCTGATGAAGTATGAGATCTAGTATGTAGGTTATTGGCTTATGGTACTATGCTTGATCTGAACCAAGGATGAACCTCAACAGTTGGCGAAGGATAAGATCTAATGATGGATTGGGATCTTAAGGCTTCAAATGAATTATCATTATGTGGTTTGATCATGTATAGTCTAGATTTGAATACTGACAAATGTGTTGTTCTATAAATATTATGATTTGGATATAACTGAAGTTTGGAATAGATGCAGAATGATGAATTAATATTTTTAGATGTGTACGCTATTTGGCTTTGATAAAAGTGCATATAAAATCAGGTTTGACACATGGAAGTAGTGTAGACCTCATAAAATATGTTTCAGTTGTTTCTGTTTGTTGTTGTAGAATTCTGGGTTCTGGTTTGGTGACTGTATTTCGGTCATAGTATTTTGACTAATTGGATTGACAGTCAAAGTGATTGATTGATTCAATTATGGGTGATTTAGAAAGTGATGTTTCAGTGATTCATTGTTGAAGATGTATTTGATGATTAAATTGTAGTTATGATGTTGTCGATGGATCTAGTCTGAAAATTTATGAAATATGGTTCTTGGAGGAAGAAAGAAGGTCATAACCTTCTGTAGGTTGCAGCCTACATAATAGTAAACATATCGGCTAGTACAAGATTTAGGGGGTTTTAGCTCCCTTCGAAAAGAAGCTGGAGAATGAGAGAAGGCTATAACGTTCTATAGGTAGAATTCTGCGTACTGGTATAAGTCTCCACCAGTACAAAATTGTAAGCATATTTTCTTATTATTAAAAGAAGACAGAGATGACAACAGTGGGTGGTTTTCACCCACATTGGGTTTCCACCTTATATCTTGGTGTTCATGTGTGTTGCTTATCTGTGATGCTTTATTCTGCTTTTACTGCACTGTCTAATAAATCTCTAATATACTGGTTAAAGTTCAATGCATGATAAATTGTGTAAATAAAAAGTTATGTGCATATACGTTGGTTGCTTTAAGTACAGTCGTGTATACACGCTAGTTCACTTAGCTAAAGTAGTGTATACAAATATATTTGGGAAATTAAATTATTGATCTGATAATATTGATTCACCACCCTTATAAGTATTATTTCCAATAGATCCCGACTTGCCATTTCTGCCTGGGCTAGCATGGAGACCAGACAGTAAGTGTTAAGTTGCTATGTTTTATGGTGCATTTTATACTTCTATCACATGTATATGGTACTAAGTGTGAAACATGTTGGATGCAGACATAGCATCAGTAAAGCTGGCATAATATGCAGGCCGAGATGTAGCACTTGTGGCTACAGATTGGGGGACATCATCGTCACAACAGGGTCCAGAGGATACAACACTGCTTGCTAATTTTCATCGTAGGTTTGATGTACTTTTGAGCATGGTTTCAGAGCATGGGTGGCATGAATTAGAGGAATGGTACACATATGAGTACATTGGTCTTCCCTCAGAGTGGAAAGGTATCGTGTGACATATGGCGATAGCTAGTCAGGCAATACGTGATCTACGGGTAGGTGGAGCAGATCCTTTGGTGTGAGATCCGTCAGATAGTTACTAGATGTAGGGACATGTGGGTCACATTGATTGTGATTTTTGAAACATGCTATGGGCATGCCGAATGTATTTAGAGCTATTTCTCCAAACACTTTATGATACATAATATGATTATGAATTTTATATGATGATGATGGTTCACGATTTTTTTGGTTATCTTATGTGGTATACATGTGATAAATTCAAATTTATAATGTTGTTTGGAATGGTATCTACATAGTGACTTTGGGCTCTAGGCACATGACTGAAATTAGTGGTTTCAAATTCACGTATCAATAGCTTAACTCATAGATATTTTCTAAATAGGGCTTGGTTATGTACATGATACACACCGTTCAACTGTATGACAAGCAACAAGGTATCTAAATGAACATGAAGATGAAGGGTGCGATGAGTGAGGAAATCAACTAACAAACCAATCACTGCATCATATTCAGCCTGATTATTGGTGGCAGATCGTATTGTACCTTAAGAAACCTATTTCTTGGATGTGTAGAAATTGTGCTAAGACATTAATAATTTATTATGCTTGTCACTTACATCTCTATTTAATTCCTTATTTGAAGAGTCTGAAGGACTTGACCTCAAATTCTCAATATTTAGATGACTTAGAAAGTTTCAAAATGCCATGTGATGCTGAATATGAATGCGATGGGAAGAATATGTAAGGAAATCACAGACAATATGCCATGTTTAACATGAAATATTCTCTGTAATTTGGAGGAAACATATTAAAGGAGGTTTTAAACATGGGATCAACTTTAAGGATTTTAACTTCATTTACATCAACAAATAAAGACCTGCTACTTTATTACCATATTTAAAGAGATGAATAAATAGAAATGATACACAATTGAGAAATAACAAAATTGTACCCAACATGTATGGAAACTCTTGATTCTTTTATAAATAATCTATCTATCAAGTACCAAATAGAGTTGTCTCCAGGTTCTTCATAATTCCAACCTCTTCTCTCTAAATTTCCTTTTTTTATACATTATGAGATAGTTGGTAGTTGCCAAAATTTTCAAACTACTTAACTATTTCCCTAACTGTCTAAAGTAAAAATTATTACAGAATATTACACAGAGGGTAAAATACACCTCATCTAAAGAAAATAAAATAATAGCAAGTAACAAAAATTAGAAGATGATGCCCATTATATGTCCAAATCTGTATCTTGAGCCATAATGGAGCAGTAGATGAGGGGCGGAAGGCATTGAGAGCACCACGGGGGGTAAGGAATGTATGGGAGCCTCAACGAGGTTGAACCCCCACGATGATTTATGGCCACACATTTCAGTCAACCATGCTAACTTCATGGTCAACTGCGGAGGTCGAGCTTTGATTAACCTTCGTACTCATTGCTTCCCCGCAGCACACCTTAAAGAACTTATCAAGTTATTGCTTGATCGCACTTCTTGAACCTACATGACATTTAAATGATGGGTTAGGCCCACAGAACTTAAAAGAATTAGCACTCTTGTTCATAAACCTATCCTGTCTACCTTTTCAATCGACCTTTGACTCCCATAAAGACCCAATAGGACATAAAAACTGTATTTAATGAGTTATCATGTTAGATATTAAAGACAAAACTTGATGATTTGCTGACCCGATATCCAGACTCAATAGGAAATAAAAACTACCATTAATGATTTATCAGGTCCAATTAAAATATGGAACTTGATTACTTTCTGACCTAATATTCCAACCCAATATTCAATCTGATATCCATTGGATCACTTCTCTTTCGATGGATGGTTGAGATTGGCCCAGACTTCAGCGAACTTAAACTGATTTTGATACAATGTCACGTCCAATCTCCAAAATAAACCCACTCTCGTTAACTATGCAATTGTCGTTGGATCTATGGCCTGTTGATTAGATGACCTAGATCTTCTTGTGGGTTTATCACTTTCAAAGCCATTGAAAATATAAAATAAACCATTTATTTCATATTTTTTTATTTTTCTTTCATTTTGTAATAAAACTAAAACTAAAACTAAAATAACAATGGACAATGGATGCTACAACATCTGGCTCCACTTGGGGATAGTTCTTTTGCCACAAAAGTACTAAGAACCACAGATCAGTGCCTTCACCTTGACCATGGAGTCATATATTTCTTAATCAATTTAAATTCTATGGCATTTGTACACTGATTGCAATCTGATATCTACAATGATAAGATGCTTATGCTTCAGAACTGGACGTAATGCTTGAGGTACTACCCATTGGTAGGCAGTTAAGGAGTTTCACCATCAAGATTCTCAAGAAGGAAAGTGTTATTGGACCTTGCTTCAACAATTCTAAAAGGGCCATACCAGAGAGGATCAAACTTCCCATGTTTACCCTTATCTTGTAATACTAGGTCTTTAACGTTAAAGTCAATCTCCTTGGATTTTCTGTCAAAAATAGTTTTCATCTTTGAATTATACATAATCAAGTTGTCTCTTACCTTGTTTGTGTTCTCACTTAGCTCCACTACTTTATCCATTCTTCTTATCAAATAATTGGGTTCTTCTTTCGCCTCCTAAATCATTGCAATCACAAGCTTCACAACTTGACTTGAAAACATAGCCTGAGTTCCATGTACTAATTCAAAAGGTGATTTTCCTGTAGACATTCTTGTAGTCACTCTAGCATCCCATAGAGAAAACTTTAACTTAGAATCCTAGTGTTTTTGGTTCTCTGCAATAGTTTTCTCAAGGATCTTCATGAAAGTGTTGTTACTGGATTCAACTAATCCATTTCCCTATTGATGATAAGCTATTGAATGGGACAAAATAACATTATACTTTTGACAAAAAGAAATAAACTTACTTGAATTGAAGACTTGAGCATTGCCTGTTATGATTTTGATGGGACATCCATATCTTCTAAAAGTATTATCCTCTAGGAACTTCATCACCACCTTATCATTTTCCCTCTTAGTAGGTATAGCTTCTACCCACTTAGTGAAGTAATCAATAGCTGTAAGAACCCACTTGTACTATCCACTTGAAGGTGGGTCAATCTCTCCAACAAAGTCCAATACCCATTGTCTAAATGGTTCCTCTATGAAGACTGGGATCAAAGGAAATGGAGCTAACCTCTTCTTCTCAACAAAAATGTGAAATTATTGACAGCTTCTGACAAACTTATATGTATCACCACATAAAGTAGGCCAATAAAATCCTATCTGGACGATTTTATCTGTAGTAACTTTCCAGCTGTAATGTCCTCCACATAACCCCTCATGATGATCTTTGATTGCCTTTATAAAGTCATCTTATACTAAACATAGTAACAAAATTCTTACAGGATCCTTCTAGTATAATCTACCTTCCACAATCACATATGGTTGTGCTTTGATCTCTAATTCTCTATAATTTGTTTTATCCAAGGATTCAGGATAGGAGAGAAAACACAAATAATTGATTATATGCTTGTACCATTCTGAACATAAAAATTTATATATGATCTTCATACCTGGATCTGGCTTTTCTTCATTTTCTTTAGTTGTTCTTTCATCCACAGGTGTCAACAAGTTGATTCCCAATGCCTGAAAGTTCTACTCTGCCAACATTTTTTCCAATTGTTGCCCATTCAACAACTTTGTGGGTTTTATGTCCAAGTCATACTCTTGGACCTTGGCTATCCATTTTCCCCTTTTACCTTCTACATTTCCCTGTTCTAATACATCTTTTACTACAGTATTTGGCACATAAGCAATGATCTATGACTGCAACACATAAGTTATCATGGATTTTAGGGATTTTACCAATGCATACACCTACTTTTCAAGAATATTATACTTTAGCTCAGCATCCCTGAGAATCTTGCTAAAGAATGCAACATGCTGCTCCTTCTCTTCATCATTCTTCTATAGCAAGACAACAACTATTGAATTCAATGATTCTAATGAAAAAATTTGGAAAGTCTTTTGATAATCAGGGTTGATTAGGACTAGAGTTGCCTACAATGCTTCTTTAATCCTGGAAAATGATTCTCTAGCTTCCCTGGTCCAATGCACTTCATTGTCCTTCTTCAACATGTTAGTAATTTCTTTTACAATTTCTCCATAATTGGACATAAATTTCCTTAAGAAGTTTATTTCTCCTAGAAACTTTTGAATATCCTTTTTACTCCTATGTAGTGGTATTTTTTGCATAGCTTGTACTCTTGTTGGATCTATCTTCAATCCATCTCTAGAAATAATGTGCCCCAATAGTTCGCCCTATTCTAGAGAAAAAATGGATTTCTTGGGATTTAAGGAAAACCAAAATCTTCTACATTTTTCAAAGGTCCTTTCTAGATGGTCCAGATGCTTCTTGTTAGACTTTGAGAAAACAATAATATCATCCAAATATATTACTACAAACTTATCTCCCACAAAAGCAATGTCCATAGCCCTCTGAGATGTAGCACCTGTGTTCATCAACCCAAAAGGAATTCTGACATACATAAAGGTTGCTCGGAGAGTTTTTAATGTCGTCTTCTTCTAATCTTCTCTATCCACAACCATCTAGCTATACCCAGAGAATCCATCTAGCATTGACATTCTAAAATATCCTGTTACCTTCTGCAACACATGATCGATTTTAGGCAATGGATAATTATCTTTCAAGGAAGCACTGTTGAGATTTCTGAAGTCCACACATAAACTTATCTCTCCATTTTTCTTTCTTACAGGCACTAAATTAGCCACCCGATCAAAGTACCTGAGTGGAACTATTATTTTGGCATCAAGCAACTTTTTGACCTCTTTTTCAAACTATGGTAGAAGCAGAGGATTTATCTATCTAAGCTTTCGTTTAAAGGGTTTAATTCCCTCCTTCAAGGGAATCTTATGCTAAATAATATTTACATCGTATGTTTTGAGATCCTCATAGGACCATGCAAAGACATCAACATAGTCCTTGAACAATTTAATATACCTCTCCTGATAATTAGGTAAAATTCCATTGAGTAATTTGAATAGCCTTGGTTCCTCCTAAGTTCCAATATTATGATCTTGAATGTGTTCATCCTGTGAAATTTTTCCTGAGTCAACAGCCACATCATTGGGGTTAAAAATACTTTCAAGAGGGACAAGTCCCTTTGGTAGAATATTATCTTTCAATTGAAAAACTTTTTGATTAGCTATTGAATCTCTTAAACCACTAACTTCTACGACTTCTGTTGTTTCATCTTCATCTTGATCAATTTTTGTGCCCTGAAACTCTTCAACCATAGTAAAACATTCTTTAATCTATTGATCATCTTCAAAAACTTGCCAATATTTAAAATTATGAAGAATAGAAGGTTTGTGCCTCATTTATATCTCATATCTTAGTTTTGGATTAATAGGAGGCCTGAAGGTACTAGTAGCCACAACTAATGAATCTGCTAATTTGTTCCCATCCCTTAGAATAAATTGAATGTTAAAAGCTTCAAAAAAGTTCACAACCAAATCCCATACTTCATTTCTATATGCCCTAAGCCTTGAGTGTTTTGTCTGACAATGATTTTTTATTTGCTTTATGATCAGCTTCAGATCTCCAAAAGAATAAATTGGATTAATTCCCATATGTTTCGATGTTTGTGGAGCAATAATCGAGGACTCATATTCCACTACATTGTTTGTTGCATCGAACTCTAATTTAAAGGAAAAAATGAACATATTACCTCCATGTGAAATTAGAAGGAAACCAACACCTGTTCCTTCCTTGGAATAGGCTCCATCAAAGAAGCATTTCCACATTCCTTCAGTTTGCAGCTCTATAATTACATTGGCTGAAGCAAGCTACTTCTGATTATCTTCAGCCATTTTTGCATTATCATACAACATGAAGCAAGCAAAGTCATCTTTCTCTTGGCTATATACAGGTGAATTACTTGCTCCATTTTTTGTCATTGATTTTACAAATCTAGTTTCCCTATACAATATCCTCTCTTCCCCACCAAAAGTCGATATAACAACATATATAAAATCTAGTTTCAGAACACCACCCAATTTAGCCCCCCATGACCTAGATAATAACATTCCAAATCTAGCAAGGATAACTACTACTACTACATCCATGGCCAAGCTTCTAGCTGGGATCTGGGCTAGTGAGACTACCAGATCCTTAATGACCCCCAGACACTTGACTTTGTTTGAATTAAAAGAGTACATGTCTCTATAGGGTTTGGTAACTCGTAGATTTAGTTGCTGCATCACTGACAATGGCATAAGGTTGTGTGAAGCTCCTGAATCAAATAGACAATTATGTAGGAGGAAATCATGGATCAATAAGGAAATATAAAAAGGAGGTGTTGAAGGATCTACTTCCTCTACATGTGGACCAAAAACCGTTATTGGTTTATCTTCCTGCAGATTTACAGTATCATTTATATTCACATTTTTTTAAAATTAATAAACTCAGCAATCTCCCTTTGATAAACTGGTGTTTTTTCTAATTTTGTAAGGGGAACTTGAATTCTAACCTTTTCCAACTCTTTAGTAAGACTAAACAAATGACCCTATTTAACATTATTTTCATTTTCATCTTCACCTTTCTTCATGATTGAAATTACTTAGGGAATTAAAAAAGCTTTCTCCAAAGGAATTTTTCCATATTGATCTTGAGAAGGCTCACCTTGAAGTATTTATGTCCTGCCATTTTCATTCTGTTGTTGCTTTCCTTTACTTACTTTCTTTGCAAGTTGAGATTCTTGTGGAGTCACCTTTGGTGAGGAAGCTAGAACTTGCTGCTCACTTTCATTTTCCTAACTTCTTGATCTTTTCCTTGACCTTAAATCATATTTCTTATGTAGTTCTGCCTGCATAAAACCAAAGAATTGCTTCCAATATTCATCAATTTTATTGTCATCATAAATGGCATCTGTTTCAGAATATTCATACTCTTCTTCTTCAACACCAAGTTCATCTTCATCTAATGCATATAATGTAGAAATTTGATCTTCATGATCCCTAGGGTGCTATAATACTTCACCAGGATATACCTCTATATACAATGGTGCTCGAATATGATCTTGTTCTTTTCTCTCCTTTTACAAGATTTGCAAAGGTTGTCTTCTGTATTGGGGATTAAAGTTCTTATTATATTGTGTTTGCCTCTGGGAATTCTTATTTCCAACTCTAGCTTAATCAATTTATCTCTCAAAATTTTAATTACATTACTCATATCCTCTAATGTTTGACTTTGAGAGGATTCTATCTTTGCCTTTCCCTTGTCTTGGATAGGTTGTGTCTCTAGTTCTTTGCCTGCAGCCACCAAGTTTGTTTCTATCTCTAATGCATCTATTTGGATCTGATCAAGGGTTGGGGATCTTCTTTCCCTTAATGTGAATCCAAAAACCTAACTCAAAAGCCCCTACAAAAGTTATTTTTGCACCAGCAATAGGGGGCTTAATCTCCACTGAAATACTATTGTACAATTTATTAAATATTTTGACAAATTCAGCTACAGTTTCATTAGATTTCTTCTTTATAGCATTAAACTCTATTAGTGAATACCCATGGTCTCATTTTTTTCCCCATCTTTAGGTGAATAGGCATTCCATCTCTTCCTAAGAAGGAATAGAGTTATTAGGAAGCCCTTTAAACCATTTTCTTGCTTCTCCATCCAATGGTTGAACAAAAAGTCTTAAAACAACATCTAGATGTTCAACATTTTGGGTTTTCTATAAAATTACAAAATACTGATATATGATTCTCTGCTATTTGTGCATCTTCCCTTGTAAAAGAAGGAAGAATCTTGAGGTGTTCTTGTGGCATTTGATTCAACAGTTGTGGCAGTTGAAGAGGTGCATACCTATTCATCAAGAATGCAGGTGCTGCCATGTTTTCTCCCAAATTTATTGAACCTTTATTATCGATAGATGTGGAACCAGACTGAGGGGTAAATGGAGTGTGCAGAGGTGGTAGTGTAGTTATAGGTTCAAGTTGAAAAATTATAACAGAGAATGGAAAAGTAACAAACTCTAAAGACTACTCTTGACAATTATGTTCTTGAAATGAAGATGATGAAAAAAGTGACTCTTCATTAGATGAATGTTTGGGTGATTTGTTGCCTGATGCAGACAGTGTAGGAATCAGTGTAAGTAGGGTTTTAGACCTTCCAACCCTTTTAGAAACTAGCCTTTTAGGATCTAAAAGGGCTTAAACCTTCTGTTGCAAGGTGCCTAATCTTTTATGGGGTCTTCTTGGAGCCAGAGTTATTGCTTTTATCCAAAACAACCAAAAATTCCTCCTCACTGAACAACCAAAGGAAACTATTGAAAACCCAGGGGAAAATGTTTTGTCTTCTCTCCCCGGAAATGACACCAATTAATGTTGTACCTTAAAAAACCAATTTATTGGCTATGTAGAAATTGTGCTTAAGACATTAATAATTTATTATGCTTGTCACTTATATCTCTGTTCAATTCCATATTTGAAGAGTCTGAAGGATTTGACCTCAAATTCTCAATATTTAGATGACTTAGAAAGTTTCAAAATACCATGTGATGTTGAATATGAATGCGATGAGAAGAATATGTAAGCAAATTACAGAGAATATGTTGTGTTTAACAAGAACTATTCTCTATCATTTAGAGGAAACATATGAAAGGAGGTTTTAAACATGGGAGAGACTCTATGGATTTTAACTTCATTTACATAAGAAAATAAGGACCTGCTGCTTCATTACCATATTTAAAGAGGTGAATAAATAGAAATGATACATAATTGAGAAATAAAAAAATCGTACCCAACATGTACGGAAACTCTTGATTCTTTTATTAATCATCTATCTATCAAGTACCAAATAGCATTCTCTCCAAGTTCTTCAAAATTCCCTCTTCTCTCTAAATTTTCCTTTTTTTATAGATTATGAGATAGTTGGTAGTTACCAAAACTGTCAAACTACTTAACTATTTCCATAACTCTCTAAAGTTAAACTTATTACAGAATATTACAAAGAGGGTAAAGACACCTCATTCTAAAGAACATAAAATAATAGGAAGTAACGAAGATTATAATATGATGGCCATTCTCTGTTCGAATCTGTATCTTGAGCCTTAACAGAGTAGTGGATGAAGGCCAAAAGGCTTTGGGAGCACTACGGTGGGTAAATAATATATGGGAGCCTCAATGAGGTTGAACCCCTACGTTGATTTCTAGCCACACATTTCAGTCAACCGTGCTAATGTCACGGTCAATTGCAGAGGTTGAGATTTTATTAAACTTCTTTCTCATTGCTTCCCCACAACACACCTTAAAGTACTTATCAAGCAATCACTTGATCACACTTCTTGAACTGGCATGACATTTAAACAATGGGTCAGGCCCACGGAACTTAAAAGAATTAACACTCTAGTTCATAAACCTGTAACGTATGCCTTTTCAATGCACCTTTCACTCCCATATTGACCTGATAGGACATAAAAAATGTATTTAATGATTTATTGGGTCTGGTATTAAAGACAGAACCCGATGACTTGCCAACCCGATATCCGGACCCGATAGGAAATAAAAATTGCCATTAATTATTTATCAGGTCTGATTAAAAGATGGAACTTGATTACTTTCTGACTCGATATTCTGACCTGATATCCAATCCGATATCGGTCGGATCCTATCTCTTTCGATGGATGGCTGAGATTGGCCTGGACTTCAGCGAATTTAAACTGTGTTTGATACACTATCGCGTTAGATCTCTAAAATAAACCCATTCTCGTTAATTGTATGATTGCCATTCGATCTGTGGCCTGTTGATCAAATGACCTAGATCTTGTCACGGGTTTATCACTTTCAAAGCCATCTAAAATGTAAAATCAACCATTTCTTTCATATTTTTTTATTTTTCTTTCATTTTGTAATAAAACTGAAATAAAAATGGAAAATGGATCCTACAACAAATCCAATGCACATGCCGTTTGAAGGGACTAACATATGTAAGGGGGTAAAAATGGCCCAGGCTATTGTTGGGAATGGAATCCCCCCAAGGCATGTTTTGGGGCTTAGAGCCCAAGTTTTGACCTAATCTTGTTGTAAAGCTCCACGAATTGCAGGGCGCGGGGTGCAAAAGTATGATAGAGTCACATGATTGCCTGTCGTAATTTTGTAATGTAATGTTGCCTGGATATACCTACCCATGGTCTGCAAACCATGGGATTGTATAAATAGTGCGAGGCTCTAAGTGTAAGAGATAGATAAGGATAGAGCAGAGTAACAACTATAAGTGATTGATTCACACGTGTCAAGTGTGTCTTTGGGTTGTAGAGTAGGAGAGGGCTCTGTAGATGAGTGCACAGAGGCCTAGTAGTCCATAGCTGAGTGCACAGATCACTGTAGCTAAGTGCATAGGGCGGAGTTGAGTTTGTAACAAAGGAAGAAATTAATAAAGAGAAGTTTTATCATAATTTTGTGTATCTGTTCTTGGGTTAAGCATTTTTGATATGATTTGCAAATATATTGTTTATTTACTGCACGCACATGTATGAATGGTTTATATAGTTAAGTATACTTAAAGCACTCAAGTAGGCAAAGTTAATTAACTAACATTGGAATAACATTGAGGTCTTGGGTAATAATGCAGAGCATGACATTCAACCCCTCGATATGTTTGTGCAAATGCAGTATATCAGGCTGCAAGATAAGGGAAATTGTACGTAGCGACTTGTGCACAGGGTCAAACCACGAACCACTTGAACTCATCAAACATCTCTAGGGTGCAGAAACCTAGTTCTAGCACCCTCCCATGCTACTTTGGGTGAGACCTAAGTCCATGCTCCATGGACTATTGCCGAAAGGGCCAGTAGTACCGAGATTTGTTTGGCTAAATTAACTCTAAACCTGGGTCAAGACCCAATAAGCCAACAAATGGTTCCATCCTTAGGACGGGGATATACATAAGAGATGTCTGATGTCATATCACTAGAATCCGACAAAGAAAGGAATTGAAGAGTGGTTGGATAGGAATATTCACTAGTTCGCAGTGCAAGAAACAAGAATCTGTGACTATCAAAGGAAGAGTGGTTAGATTGCTACTTATATACAGAAATCCATGAAATATTATTTGCATCATTCCCCTCTGAGTTGTAAGAGTGGATCACGAAGCTAGTAGACAATCAAGGAAGGTGTAGGCTCAACAAACCTATTATTTCGACTCCAGAGTTGGTGAGAAAACTGGAAGCATCAAAAGATAAGATCGCGCATGATGTGGATCACTAGCTTGATTGAATTATAGGAGGGTTTATCACTGAGTTATGGTAGATACTTTAGCCAGCTATAGTGAGGTAGAAGGACACTTCCTCAAAGGATGGGGAGGTAAGTACATTAAATCTTTGCACACTAGGATTAAAATGCTACTGTGTGAAAAAAGGGTTACATGAATAAATTTACATGGGGGGCTACGCGAATTGGGAGGATCTATAGAAATAAAGGTAGTGTAGAACTAGAAACTAGCCCCTTGATTGCACCTCCGCAAGAAAGCGAGGAAGAGCTTGCGAAGGTCTCACCAAGAAGTGTGATCAATTTGATAAAGTAACAAACTCTGTGCATACCACTTCCACCTACACCATTGCCAATTTCACCATCTTCACCCCCATCTTCGCCCACACCACCTCCGCTACCACAATAGTTCAATATGGCAAGCGCAATATAGTTGTCGATGTTCAAAGGAGTAGGGAATGAAGACCCAAACCAATTTTGGTTGATGGTAAGGGTTATATGGGAAGCGCAGGGAGTCACGGATTACAATATAAAGAAAGCAATGCTGGTCAGTGCTTTGCAAGATCACACACTGACTTAGTACATTAAGAACTCTAATGACAATCCGAATGTAGGGATCGCGGATATCCAAGTTGTGCTGAATAGGGAATTTAGCAGGCCAAAATAAGAGACACAATCAATCATCAGATTTAAGGAAGTCATGATTCCTCCAGGCATGACCCCTTAGGAGCTAGATCAGAGACTGAAGTGTATGATTCATGAAGCCAACATGACCTTGACGGATGGGCAACACCCTGCATGGTTTGTAGCATGACTAACGGTGCATCTAAGGAAGGCACTGTCACAGCAGAAGCTATCCACATAGGTCGAGGCCTTGGAGATCACAATAAGACTGCACGAGACCCCAATACAAGATCCTAACCTGGGAGTTCAATAGATCCATGCATAGTTGCAAAACTTGTGCCTTGAGATGCAGAGTTTGAAACAAGATAAGATAACTCATTGAGAAGTGCGCAAGAAGGTATGGTGTGTAAAGTGCAAAGGCCAAGGACATGACAACGACCATTGTCCATTTTTCGTTAACTACATGGCCAGAGGAGGACCAATTCCATTAAGACCAGAGGCAAAAGCAGTACCGAGTGTGGTGCCTGCATTTTGGTGCATGATTTGTCAAATAGGAGGGAAGCATGCTATAGATAATTGACATCTATTACAGAAGTATATGTAGAGTTCCTATCAGTTGTTCTATAATTTCTCCAGGTCAATAGGTCATGATGAGTGCACCTGTAGAAGTTATGAATTAATGATGGATCAGACTCCTACCTACAGAGTTCAGACTGAAACACGGGCCCTCGATCAATGCAGGGATGGTGTGCTCTGAATTTTAGGGGTGCGGATGAGGTCGAGGTGGAATGGAACCGGGAAGGGGTTGTGGACAATTGCAGAGGACCAGGGTATTATGCCTATGATTGTACAAATCTGAAGAGACCATCATGCTTATATTAGACCCAGTTTTGTAGGTTTTAACCCCGTATAGAAATTACCTGCATACGAATTCTAAAACACATAAAATAAACAATGTGAGAGCATATATTATAAAACACATATACATAGATATTTTCCCCTAGATCCCAAAACTGGGACTACCAACTTGATTCTTCATTATGTTCCTTTCAATGTTACAATACATATTTATCCATGTCAAAGTATCTAACACCATGGACCAAAAACCATCACGTCCAAAACCATGCATGAAAAACATGCAAAAAACCATAGGTAGGTCCACCCAACCTAATATAGGATCTAAAACCAAAATTTTCTAGGGCTCTACCCTAGACCCCATAGAGTGGGGTTACCTGCACCCCTCAAACCCCTTGTGACTCCCCCTGCTATGCAATCGATGCAATGAAGGGGGCGCTCTGCCTCCCCTTCTAACCCCCTGGTTAACTATGTGGGCTAGTTGGGGAAAGAATATAACACAACCCAACGTTATCCCACTAGGTTTTTCTTTCCACAGGGGGCCACAATAGTTCTTAGTCATTTATCCAGCCCTACAATGCCCATCATTCCTCTATGCCAAGAGAACTTCTCAGAGCTCATAGATTTTGTCAATACATCTATAGTATTCTTCAAAGTGTCCACCTTACCAGCAACACCTTTTTGTCTTTTATCACATTCCTCACAAAGTGATACTCAACATCAGTGTGCTTTGTCTTTGAATGATATGCAGGGTTCTTTGCCAAGAAAATTGCACTTTGGTTGTCATAGTCTATCCTTATAGCTCCCTGTACTAATACCATACTTGAACACAATCTCTACAACCAAACTACTTCCTTGCTTGCATGAGTGGCTGCTATGTATTTTTCCTCTGTAGTTGATAGTGCCACTATAGAGTGTTTCTTACTCATCGAATTGGCTGCACCTCCAAATAGGTTAAAATAATACCCACTTGTAGATCTTCTCTGATCCAGATCTCCAGCCCAATTTGCATCAGCAAAGCCACAATTATCCAACACTCTATCCAATCCTGGTCTTCCTTGGTAGCACAAACCATAATCACTTGTGCCACACAAATACCTGAACACCCGCTTAACTGTTTTCCAGTGCTCATTCCCTAGTTTTGACATAAACCTGCTCAATACTTCCACTACATTTGAAATGTTTGGTCTACTACAAATCATTGCATACATCAGACTACTAATTGCACTTGCATATGGAACACAGGACATGTCCTCTTCCTCTTCTTATGTCCTGGGACGCTGTTCAATAGAGAACTTTACACCTATAGGAATATGAACCTTCACCAGTTTACTATCCTGCATGTTAAACCTCTGCAATATTGTCTTGAAATACTTCCTCTGGTTTAACCAGAGCTTCCTCTTTGTCCAATATCTTTTAATTTCCATGCCCAAAATATATTTTACAGCACCAAGATCTTTCATGTCGAATTTGGAGGACAAATGGGTCTTCAAATATTGGATAATTTCTTTGCCATTTCCAACCAGCAACATATCATCCACATATAATACCAGATAAATAACACGGTCACCAATTAATTTAAAATACACATAGTGATGTGCTTTGCTTCTAGTGAAGCCAAGTCCCCGTATAAATGTATCAAATTTCTGATACCACATCCTTGGTGACTGTTTTAACCCATACAGAGACTTCTTTAACTTGCATACGAGTTCTTTATTACTCTTCACTGCAAAGCCTTTAGGTTGCTTCATGTAGATCTCCTCTTCTAGATCTTTGTGAAGAAATGATGTCTTCACATCCATCTCTTGTACCTCAAAATCAAAAGCAGTAGAAACAAATAAAAGTAATTTAATAGAATTTACCTTGGTAAAAGGAGAAAAAATATCACCAAAATAAATTCTCGGCACTTGGGAATAACCTTTTGCTACCAACTGAGCTTTTTATTTCTCCACCTTTCGTTCTAATTTTTTCTTCTTCTTGAACACCCATTTGCTACCAATGGGTTTCCTTCCAGTCGAAAAATCCATGAGATCCCAAGCCTCATTTTTGTGCAAAGATGCCATTTCATTAACCATGGCCTCTTTCCAGAGTTTTCCATCCTCTGAATCTACTGCTTCCTTCATAGTTCTAGGACCATCATCAGTAATAGATAAAGCAAAATTTTAACAAAAAGAAGATGGAATATACACCTCAACCAAATGGAGTTGCCGAAAGAATGAACAAGATGTTGATGGAAAGGGAAAGAAGCATGCTTAGTGGTGTAGGGTTAGGACAGAAATTCTAGGCAGAGGTGGTGGAGACAACATGTTACCTGGTAAATAGATCACCTTCATCAACATTAGAGGATAAGAATCCACAAGATGTATAGTCTGATAATAAACCCTCTCTTTCACATCTAAGAGTATTTGGATGTGATTCATATGTAGATGTTACAAAGGAGAAATGAATCAAGTTGGATATTAAATCTGAAAAGTGCATCTTTATTAGGTATAAGGATGGTTAAAGGGTTATAAGCTTTGGAACCTAGTAACAAGGAAGGTTGTGTACAACTAAGATGTGGTGTTCAGAGAGGTGAAAGATGTTATTAAACATTAAGTCCAACCAAAGGAACTTGAGAAGATAGTGTTTAACCTAAATGAGGAAGAATCAGACTCTACAGTAGAGGAGGAATCAGAAGATGAAGAGCCACAACATGGTCTTCTCTCCAGACACCACTAGATTTTCTACTCCACTTTCAGGAATGATGGAACTGTTGCACCCATCAACAGCAATGCTACCTTGTAGCTTGTACAAAGTTCCATTTCGAACTCCTTGCATCAATACAAGTGCCCCCCAAACCATCTTGGAGGTATCCTTCTCAAACACTTTTTTTACACCTGCATCATCCAACTTGCTTACAAAAACCATATTTATGGCTAATGCAGGAATATGCAGAACACCCAGAAGTGTTCTAACCCTTCCACCTTGCAACTTCAACTTTACTTTTCTGTGACCAACAATTAAAGCCTTCTTTTCATCCCCCAAGAAGACATCACCACCATCATTTTTCTTAGACTTGCAGAACCACTCTCTATGGGGAGTGAAGTGAAAGGATGCACCTAAGTCAATCAACCATTTCTCATTATCTAAATGTGTACTTGAAGAAGACAGGTACACATCCCCACCTTCATCTGAGGTGGTTTTCACGAGTAGAAGGAGCATCATCAGATCCCTTTCCTAGTAGATCCCTTTACAGTCCCTTTTGTAGTACCCTTCTTTTCTGCATTTCCAGCACACCACCTTTACACGTTTTCCTGAAGATTTATATCTCCCTCTAGATTTAGATCTCCCACTTGATGACTTATTTTTGTTTATGTTCTGGGACTGTCCTCATACAAACAAGGCATCACCATTCTGGATCTCCATATTTTTCTATCTCATCTCCTCCGTCAGCAATGATGAGACTATTTTATCAAACTACAAGGCAGTTGTATTACTACCTATTGTAATAACTGGACTATCTCACGAATCTGGTAGAGAACACAACAAAATAACACACTTATTTATCTAAAATTTTAATATCAACAGATAATAACTAACTGACCACAGTATTAAATGTGTTCAAATGCTTTGTCACCAAGTCTCCATCTTTCATCCTCAGGTTATACAACTTTTTCCACTGGAACAGCTTATTCACCAGACACTTAGATCGGTACAAAGTCCCTAACTTGTCCCACAAAGCCTTAGTCGTAGCTTCCCTTGATGCATTCAACAATACTAAATTTGAGATACACAATCGTATTGTGCTCTTTGTCTTCTAATCTAACTTCTTCCATTCTTCATCAGACACTCCTGTTGGCTTAGTACCCAGGTCTACTATGATCCATTGATCTTTATCCACTAATAGATCCTCCATCTTGAATTTCCACAACTTAGAAATCTACCCATTAAATTTCTTGATCTCTATCTTTCCACTTCTTGCCATCTTCTTTCACCACTAGAATCAATCTCACAAATCTCCAACTGAAACATGGCCTACCACAGGCCCGAGCAAAGCCCCTCAGCAACAAAGGCATCCCCTTGAAGCCAAAACAACTCCAATACCAAATGTAGGTTTTGACCCCATACAGAAATTACCTACATATGACTTCTAAAACACAGAAAATAAACAATGCAAGATCATAACACATAAAACACTTTCCCCTGGATCCCAAAACTGTGACTACTAGTTTGATTTTTCATTATGTTCCTTTCAATGTTACAATAAATATTTATACATGTCGAAGCATCCAATACCATGGACCAAAAACCATCGCATCCAAAACCATGGACTGAGAACCATCGTATCCAAAAACATGTGCGAAAAACATGCACAAAACCATAGGTAGGTCTACACCCCTCAAACCCTCTATGACTCCCACCACTACGTAATTAACACAACAAAAGGGGGGCTCTATCCCCCCCCCTTTCTAACCCCTTGGTTAACTATGTGGGCTAGTCGTGGAAAGAATATAACACAACCCAACAAGCTTAGGACTATCCCGCACTGATAGCGAGGTTGCACGATAAAGGAAAACTCCAACCTCCCCTGACTTAGAACTTGCAAATGATGAGGTCTGAGCCATGAGAGGAAGACCTAAATGTAAATATCTTACCACAAAATGTCATTACGATGGGGGATGACAAGGGCAAGCAACCTGAAGGAAGTGCCTGGGTTCACAAGGCTCCCACAAAGGAACCGGAATTTGATTTGGAGTGCGCTAAGGAGACATTCGTTGAAGCTAAGAAGAGCTTCACAGAGGCCTCCACTTCAAGTAGTAAAGACAAAATGGAATCAGAAATGGACCCATCAATTCTTACTACCTTTTGGGAGACATACATGAAGCTATTGTGTGATAGTAAGGCTATGAAGGGGCTGTAAGATCTCATAACTAGATGTGCTAGGACTGTGCCAGGAGAACCATGCATAGTCTGGAAGCTCAAGAAGCACACAATGTAAACAAGAAGAGAGATGAGATTGATCATGTAGATCGGGGAATATGAAATGGATTAAGTGATTTTGGATCTAGGATCAAACACAAACATCCTGCCAAAGTAGATATGGGAGCACATGGGTAGACCTGCGTTGTAATAGTCTCCTATTCAATTGTGAATGGAAAATAAACAAAATATCCTACCTATGGGAAGATTGCAGGGAATAACGGTAGATATCGAAGTTGCAAGTGCACTTGCAGATATCAAAGTGATAGAGATTGTTGATAACAATAATTCCTATCCTATGCTATTGGGAATAGATTGGGCCACTCACATGAATGGAATGATAAATCTAAAGAAGTGCAAGATGATTTTTGAGAAAAAGTCACTACGTGTAGTGGTACCTTTAGACCATGCGGAAGGACCACGCTACATAGAGTCAGTGTGTGACTATGATAGCGATGATGATCTAGATTGTATTTACATCATAACCACATAGGAGTAGGACTGGTTGAATCCAATAGTGGATGGCAGACTCTTGTGGGAGCATGAAAGCTCTTGCACCTCAGATTTAGATGAGGAAATAGAACAATGGTAGAACTAGTTACACGAGGTAACCACACTCAACTGTAGCATGATGAAAAGGTTGTTGCGCTGCGTGGCAACAGTGGTAGGATATATGCCTATGTATGATGGTTGAGCGAGGTGGATGATTTATTGAATAAATTTGAAAAAGAAGTGTCAGAACAGTAGAAGTTCGATGCCCTAAAATGGATATTTCATGTTATGCTCGCAAGGTGGTGGGATACGCACCAGCAGAGTTTTGAGGACTAGCGTGAATGCAGAAGGATGATAGGCCTATGATTTAGGAAGCCTTAGATGTGGATGAAAACCAAGTATGATGGATGAAACAACCTGCATGCCCACCTATCCAAATGGGTACAGGCGTATGGTGTGCAACTTGCACAATGGCACACCGTCCACATAGTAGGAAACATGATCGACAAGAAGGAATAGGCAAGGCAATGGCGCGAACGACGACCAGGAAGTATGGTAATACCAAGCATGTAGAAGCTTTTGAAAAAGTACACAAAGCACTGAACATGGTCCACCATGTAAAGTGAAATGACTGGGACCTACACATGCCAATGGTTCTATGGGCTTATAGGACCATGTGCAAAACCCTAACCGCACAGGCACTTCCGAAGCTGAAGTATGAAGAGAAGTTATAATCCATATGGAGCATGAAAAACCTAGTCCGTGGATAGCAGCACCCATAGATATGATGGTTCATCAAGCCCAGAAAGGAGGAATCGCACAGCTGCAATAAGCAAAACACATGGGACTTGAGGAAGAAATCCAACACGGAAACCTTAGACTCCAAGAACTTGAAGAAGAAAGGGTACGGTTAAGAAAGAAAAGAGCACTAGTGGATGCGGAAGTCAAGAAGCTAGAGGACGAGATCAAGGAATATTTTCTCGCCGAAAAAACTAGGATGGTAAGGCAAGGTTCATACAATCATGCTGACAAGTTTGAGAACTATCAATGTGAATTGATTGGTCTGATGCCTTGGCTTGGATTGCATATTGCTTAGCATAGTGACTAGGGTAGCACGTTGTAAATGGTGAAGTGTGTGATGTCGACCACAACAATAAAAGGTGGGGATTCTCCAAGAACCATGATGGAGGGTATGATGGAACTCTACAGAGGTGGTGCGGCCACCTGACTAGCCAATAGAAATATAGGCTTAGCACTCTAGGCAGTTGGAAGGGAGTGCGGGACTATAAACTATAATGCCTAGGAGATAAGCGATATTAGAGATGTGCATAGAAACAAAGAGTCACAAGGTCTGCGATCGTGAATGGAAGGCTACGCTGTCGAGCGGGTTAACCAAAAAGTGACTGTTGAAGTCATTATTCACGATGGGATGCTCAACTTAAGGCCAAATGGAGCAGGCAGTAGGCATTTAAGACTCGATTTTTGGGCAAGATTTAGGAAAATCTATCACCAAGAAAGCATTGATGAACCATAATTGGGGGGAACGATCGAATTTGAATCAAAAAGTGCTATAAAATACAAATGGCTACCCAGAAAACAACACTTGGTCATTTGTGATTGAACAGAACCCTAAGTGTTGTGAGCAGAGCGTTGATTGAGACCCTAAATTTGCAAGTGAAAAATTGTAGCACATATACAATGATAGCCACTAAGGATGGTATGGCGATAGCAGAAGTGACCACCAAGGAGGTTGCATAGGCTGTAACAGTGGGGGATGTTCCAAAAGGTGTCAGGATTGTGGTAGAAATCCTGAAATCACTGCACACACCAACACCCAAGAAGGACAAA
The DNA here is from genome assembly GCA_000404065.3 of Pinus taeda. Lineage (NCBI taxonomy): Eukaryota > Viridiplantae > Streptophyta > Pinopsida > Pinales > Pinaceae > Pinus > Pinus taeda. Next base: position 62,232 of record APFE030149638.1, on the reverse strand, counting down.
CAAGAAATGGTTGTCGCACGTGTGTCCCCGTGGAACCCACTGTGCAACAAACTGTCGATGGAGGAGAAAGGAAAAGATGTCACTATAGAAGCAAATGAAGAAGAATAAGATTTGTAGGATCTTACCATCGTAGAAGAAGAAGATGAAGGCATAGAAGTGGATACTCAGCCTAGGAAATCTGCGACAAAACTACCCACATATGTCCCCCTCATGAAAAGGGAAGGCCAAAGTGCCAAACGACTTGGACGAGACCAAGACCTCGCTCTAGACGCCACTCCTCCGAGATGGCATTATGTTTGAAGGCACGCACCTGGGCCATGTGCCAACTATGAAATTCAAATATTGGGACTTCGCCAACCACGAGAAGTTCCCTCACCCTGAGACTTGAAAGCTCATGAAGTAGAACACTGTAGGGGTGGTGATAGCATTAGAGTCATGGAAGTGGTTATGTGGAGTGGAGAAGGCTTAGCTGTTGAACCTACTTTGGGTACCGCATTTCGACCGTGCCCCAATAACCATTTTTGTCATCAGGTAGTTGCACTGCCTGGTGCATGATGGGTGCTTATGGCTGGAGGAGCCCATCCCCATCACAACAGACTTAATTCATCGCGTCTCCCAGCTTCCATACAAAGGAGAAGACCCCACAGCCATATCAGAAGGAAAGGATAGTGATTTGGCCATCACGGAAGCCATGAAGAAGAAGTACAAGGTGTAAAAGAAGAAGAGGGGCTATACCATCTCCAGCATCAAGGACAAAGTAGTACACATAGCAGGTGGATGTGACATGATATAAAGAAGCAGTCCTAAAAGCGTCCATCAAGCCTTCGATAAATGAGGCCTTCACCATCACAGTAGACATCGACGACAAGCTCACACACATATAAGGGATGAAAACATTGACGGAGAGAAGCAATCCAGACACATAGGTTTCAGAACAACGTATGTAGCAGATCCATCATGTAGCAGCTCAGTGGGCTGCTGACCTCCATGTAGTTCGAGAACAACTGGAGAGACTCTGTGCAAAGATCGTCGTGCTAATAGAGTGACTCAAGGGTGTGTCACAATGTTTGTGTTGGGGCTTGTTGGGCATGGAATCCCCCCAAGGCATGTTTTGGGGCTCAAAGCCCAAGTTTTGACCCAATATTGTTGTAAAGCTCCACGAATTGCGGGGCGTGGGGTGTGAAAGTATTATAGAATCACAGGGTTGTCCACCCTAGTTTTGTAATTTAATGTTGGCTGGATAGACCTACCCATGGTCCGTAGACCATGGGATTGTATAAATAGAGTGAGGCTCTAAGTGTAAAATATAGATAAGGATAGAGGAGAGTAACAAGTCTAAGTGATTGATTCACAAGTGCAAAGTGTCTTTGGGTCGTAGAGTAGGAGAAGGCTCTGTAGTTGAGTGAACAAAGGCTTAGTAGTCCACAACTGAGTGCAGGGTGGAGTCAAGTCTGTAACCAAGGAAGGAATTAATAAAGAGAATTTTTATCATAATTCTATTTATTTTTTCTTGGATTAATGCATGTTTGATATGATTTGAAAATATACTATTTATTTACTATGCGCACCTGTATGAATGGTTTATATCATTGAGGTCTTAGGTAATAATGTAGAGCGCGACGTTTATCCCCTCAGTAGGGCTGCATGAAGACAATATATCAGGCTGCAGGGTGAGCGAAAGTATGCCTAGCAACTTGTGCGTAGGGTAAAACCGTGGACTACTTGAACTCACTAGACATCTCCAGGGTGTGGAAACTTGGTTCTAGCACCCTCCCATACTACTTTGGGTAAGACCTCAGTCTGCACTCTGCAGACTATTGGCGAAATGGCCAGTATTACTGGGATTTCTTTGGCTAAATTAACTTTGAACCTGGTTCAGGCCCCAATAAGCCAACAACTATCAAGGCTAGATTATGGGAGAAGAAACTCACACCGTCAGCATGACCGAGATACGGTGTGGATGATGGATCCATTTGAAAGGTGCAAAAGGAAGAAAATGAGATGATGCAATCTACCTAACTTCATGGTAGAAACAAAGACACACAAATGAAAGGGATGTGTTATGAGCAGAATTTCTTTAGGTAGATCACATTAGGAAAATTAGGAAGGAAATGGTCATCAACATCCCTTGAAGAAATTTTCCCTTGCTTAAGCATAGGGGTAATCAAGGTAGACATAGCTTCCATGGTGTCCTCATCAGGCTAAGAGATGGGCAGACAAGAGGAAGACTAAATACATGATGCAACGACATTACTTGGTGCATCAACCTAAGATATAATGTTCACATACAGATCATCTGGAATGTTTGATGACAAGTTGGTAGATGGTGGAACTACAGATGTTGAGACTTGGGATTCTGTCAAACAAGGTTCAAAAGAAGTGTGTGTAGCAATCTTCGAAAGGTTTGTCTGTGAGGAACTCAAGGATGATGATAGGTAAAGGATATGGATCATGGTGTCCATCATCTCGACATTGGGGGGAGGGATCACAACAGTGGGGCTAGAGTCTCCCTATTCTATTTGACTAGTGGTACCAGAATGCATGTGTAGAGGAGTAGATGATCCACTATGAGTGGCCTCACATTCACAAATTTCCCTTCGGAAATCATGAAATTCATGAAGATGATGGAAACAATGGGAATAGTGACCATGATGATCACACAGGGCGCAATGCTGGTTTGCGCTTAGTGTTTTGAGTTTCTTAGTTGGGATTGATAAGTTAACATGGACTTCTGACATATTTAACTCGGGGAACGCTTAATGAAACAAAGGTTTAAGTTGAGGAAGCTCGGGAAAATTATTGGTGGTGTGCCCAACAACCTTACACAAAGTGCACGGGGGTGTTGACTTTAGGGCCTTAGGGCCTCGAGGAGCTTGGAAGCCTTATCTTTCAAATATTTCCTTTTATCTTTGCCCACCTGTCTATATGCCTTCAAAACTAGAGCTCGTTCCTGTAGAGGGTATGATGGAATTGAGGCAGCGACAAGGGTCATGGGGATTGGTTGAACTGGGGTCAAAGCATGATATGGTCTTAGCTGAACATACAAAATGTTTCTAGGGGGATTAATGTACCATACTGGGATCCCTAGAGTCATGTTAGGAAGGACCAGCGAAGCCATGATAGGTACAAAAGAAATTTCGGAAGGGGGGAATAAGAAAGGTATTTGGACAACAAGATAATGTCTTGGCAGAATATCTCCTGGATGGTTGAAACCTAGAGGAACAATTCCTGGTGAAAACATAGGAGGTCCTGGGGGGTGGGTCTAGAGGGTTCAGTTGGAATAACAACAATAGGGTGCTGAGGAGTTGGCTGTTGATCAGGTGTACCAAACTGCTTAAGGGCAGCCCGTGACACTTGCAACATGCAAACACTCATAGAGTTAGGCTTTGAGATGGGAGGGGGACGAAGAGGGAAAGCACCCAATAATGAGGAATATTTATACACTCCAGGTGAAACATTGGTGGTAGGGGTTGAAGAGTTCTTGTTAGACATTGACGAGATAATGGAATCAGGTGAGGTCAAGGATGTTGGCTCATAGAAAGTCAATTGATCGATGGTAATGATCTTTCCTTCAAGGGGGAAGCACATCTTAAGAAACACCGTAGATGCGATGGTTGATATGGCATATGTGTAACTATGACCTAAGAGAATGTTGTAATCCAAAGGGGAATCAATGACTTCAATGTCGACATGGACAATCTTACCCGCAAGGGTCACTCAACAGTTGTGGTACATGCCAAGGGGCTTAGAGGAGTGACCATCCCAAGAATGTAGAGTGATGTTGGAGGGGGACAACTCAGGTGACTTAAGTTATTTCCAAATAGTAGTAGACATCACAGAGTTGAATGCACTTTCGTCAATAATGCATTTGGAGATGATTGCATTACGGACTCTAACTGGAATCTAGAAAGAAATAAATGAAGGAAAAGTGGGATGATCTAATGTATCAACTGAGAAGACAATAAAACGAATACCAGAAGGATCCACTACACCCAAGGTAGTTAGTAGAGCATTCTTTTGGGATGGGCATGACTAGAGAACTTCCAGTGTCGACATGGTAGCAAGTGATTGTGCCAAGTCATCTACTCTATTGTATGTATGGGTAGTTCTGTTAGAAGCCACATCATGGCATAATGGTCCTTTTAGGATCATAATAATGGCCTCAACCTTAGGCTGACAAACCTGTAAAGGACCATTTGGTGTCATAAGATGCTCAACAGATACTTTGGTTTTAGACTCGATATTAGACAAAGTCAAGGGCTTGTCATATTGACACAATTGAGTTTGGAGGTTGATATTGGACGGGCTAACCTCATCAGAGTTCATAAGGATCTGGTAGTCATGAAGACCACAAGGGTGGGGGAGATTGGCTTATTGACTTGGCTGAGGTTGAGTAGCAACAAGTCCTTTCTGAGGGAAAGGGTTTGTGAGCAATTCTAGTTGAGTTGGCATGGGATTATAAGGCAATTGTTGATCTCTAGAAGTTGCTTAAGGTTCCCACATTTCACGCATATGGGGTAAGAGGGGACACTCATGTGTGTAATGGCAATGTAGACCACAACATGCACAAGGCTTGTTTGTATGAATAGCCTTGTTCTTCTTGGGTTGGCCGCCATGTTGCTAGTTGTTGGTGTTAGGCTAGTTCCATTAGCGTTCACTAGGTTGGTAACCTTAATTACCCTTGTAACCCTTTGTCTTATTCTTTTTCTTCAAATTTGGGGGATTGGTAGCACTCTGATACACAAATACCTTCCCCTAAGAGGGCAGTGGCTGCTTGGGATGAGGGTGCATGGGAGGCTGGGACACTAATGCTTGGTGGGCTGGAGTGCTCGGCTGTGCATAAGGAGGAGAAATAGTTTGGTATATGGGTTGGGGCCGTGGAAACATGTTGCTAGCAGGAGGGGCATAAGTGTTGTAGGAACTGGTGCTCCCCTGCAAGTAGCCATAACTTTACTTTTTATATGGGGAAGACTGTGAAAAGGATCCAATGATTCCATCAGTGGTGTGAGATGCCCTCGGTGCATTGGCACTTCACAGATGAGGGAGGTCTGGAATGACAGTATAGACATAACCAAATTGTGCTTAAATCAGATCAAATCTCAGAGCGGTTTGAAGAGCTTCTTCATCAGTATGAGGAAAATGGAACGTGACATATTTTCCAATGGGAAATAAAAGGCTCGTAAGAAACCAATATAGATAGACATGGTCTTTGAAAGTGGGGCATGACATGTGCTTCTTCTTCGATGCCACTCTTGAACATGGTCAAAAAGGCGAGTGGCGGAGAACTGACAGAATGTGGTCCATAGCTTTGTACGAGTGTCATACAAGAGAGCTAATTGGAAATATGAAAGTAATGCTTTAGCAAGTGCTGTGAAAACAAAATGAGATGCGAAGGGCTGATCTACATACCATTTTGCAGCGTATCCACTAAGTGTGTATTGGAATAGACGAAGAAAATGATGTCATTGGTTATGGAGTTAGACGAACACCACATGTGGAAGGATCAAACATGGTTGGTAGGATCCTCTCCAACATTACCCTGAATGTTTGAGATGTCTAAGGGAAGCTTAGTTAGCATAAAGGGCCAACCAACATCATGGTGTATGGGGTCATTTATTAGCTGATTAAAATACGGTAGGCTTAACCTAGCCATAAAGGGGAGCAAGGGGGATTGCTGGAAGAGTTCTTGAGATTGTTTTGCTTGATGTGACCACTAGGATAGAACTGGAGCCAACACTAGGTTGGGTTCCTGCACCAGCTATGGGTCCAAACATGGTGACGATATGTGGTGCAGGAGGCTGAGAACTAGATGAGGAATTAGAAGGACCAGGAGAAGATTCGGTATGGGGACTTGGAGGGATATGAACTTGAAACCAATTGGGAGGGGTAATATGCCCAAGTAGAAACTATGGGTGAAGGCCTAATAGTCTTCACAACAAATGCCTTGGTGGTGCAATGGTGGTAGGACACACGTAACATGGAAATGGTGAAGAGAGATAAACAATATATCTTTGTCTCAATGAGGGGAGATAAATTTATTATGCTAGGTATTGGATTCACAGTGTAAACCAAACACCCTTTGCTTAAGATGTGCAAGTGTGTGCAAGTTCATTAACTGATTAAGCCTAGATTGTGCTCGTAAAAAAGAAAAAAGCTTGCTGAAAATAAACCTAAATAAGTAACAGAAAATGAAAAACAAAACAATTAACTAAACCCCACCCAAACTGGGTTTGTAATCATTGTACTGCTTGGTGGCTAAACTGATGGAAAATACACTGAAATGGTCTAGAGCTCTAAATGTCAGTGTGACTGGGATCAAGTGACACTAAGCTATTGGAAAGTGGTGCAACAACAACAGAAAACCAAAGGGGAAGATTGTTGTAAGAAGATAGGGAGATGGGTGGAACACCTGGGGAAACCAATGGGACCCTAAGGAAAGTGACCAAACAATTTTAAATGTGGAACTATTGATGGCAACAACCTATCTCAACAAATCTGAAATAGAAAGGTACAGATCTAGAAAATGTGGCTGAAAGCACTATAGAAAATTAGATTAGTCACTCAGCTAAACTCCTCCTAGAAAGGTGGAAGTGTACTAGAAGCCTTAGGGTAGGATAAATTCGACTTCGATGAGTAAATCATATTGGATCAAGGCCTAAGCAAGATGAGACAGAGTTCAGAAAACTAAGTAGAGAGCTCTCTACAAAACCCAAAAACAGATCTCAGAAAAACCCTAACACATAGAAATCACAGGTACTGACCTGTTCCTCTGTAGGGATCACACTTTTTGGGTTGTTTAGTGCGTTCTGGCCTCCAGATCGCATTTTTTGGGTTTTTTAGTGCGTTTTGGCCTCCAAATTGCATTTTTTGGGCCAAAAAGGGTGATTTCTGATTTGTGGATCTCGATTGGCAAATCTGAGAAAAAAGTGTCGCCTTTGTCTCGGCTGGTTCCTACGACCTATGGAAATGACCAGAAAGCTTGTAGAAGCTAGAAATTCATCATATCTAGGGCTAAAATAATAGAAAAAATTAAAAGAAGCAGAAAAATAAGAAACCATAAGCTGAAAACCGAAGGTCACCCAAGTTTGTGTATCTGAACTATAAACCCAGTGGAGTCACCAATTTTGTTGTAGTGTTTTCTTCTCAAAGATGTATGAAAATAACCCACTTAGTATTGTGGATGACAAACAATCTCAACAATATAAATGGTTGCTAAACATTGTAGATTTGCAACAACTGATAGAAACAAAACCTGCCAAAGTACAGATCTATGCCACAATCATAGTTAAACAAAAAAAAGATAGAGTAATAACTCCAATCATCCAATGGAAACCAGATATGTATAGAATAATTTTATTATAACACATCTGAAGGGAAAAAATAAATGTTACCAGTCCCCCTCTATGGGATGGGTACTTCTTGGCTATCCTAAAACATCTTCAGCTTGTGTAGAGTCTCTCTCCTCTATAATGTGTAAACCCAACAAAAATATGGTGTGCGAAATTGAAAATAATCAAAGTTACAATAGTGAGTGCAGCAATGAAAATAATCAAAAGTGAATAATGAATGGAAAACCCTTTTATTTATAACAAAATATTGATTTATCCTCGAATAATGAGCAATAATAAAATATTATTGATCCCATTCTTGGAATAACCACTTGGAATATTTTATTATATTTGGTTAGGAGGGAAAATGTATTTAAACTTTTATTTAGAAATAATAAATAAATAAATGACTTATTTATCATCTCCAGGAATTAGTTAAGGAACAATAAACAAATAAGGATTTATTTAATTATTTCTAAGAGATTTAGTCAAACATAACAAAGAATAATAATTAATTAATGATTAATTAATTATTCTTAGAGAAAAATAACATAAATAGTGATTTATCTGTTTATTTTTCATCATTGGGTAAAATTTGACAAGGAACAATAATAAAACATTGGTTTAATTAATTATTCCTGGAATAAAATCAAATAAATAATGATTTATTTAGTTATTCTTCATGGGTTTAACTATAAATTACTGTGATGCAGGAAAGTTCCCTCTGCAGATAGAGGAAACTCCTCTAGCCCTAGAGTGGGTATAGTCACAACAAAGACAATATTAAAGCAAATTCCCTTAGATTGTTGATGTCATGAAGGCCTACCTTCAAATCCTCATTTGATGAAGGTATCGTTGCATTGTTGCAGCTCTCGTTCTAATCACTTTTGTACCTGAAATGACATACAGAGAACATCAACAAACATAATAGAATACAACAAAAACGATCTACTTAAAGGGTCAAGGAACTTCAAGCTACCAATATGTAATTTGACATAAGACATAGGAAATAAACCATTTATTTGTATTAATATGAACTGAAGTAAAACTTACAACCATGCCTTGACATTGTAGGTCTCCTTGAAGGGTCCTGCCAACATGTCTCCACACCTTGACATTTTAGGTCTCCTTGAAGGGTCCTGCCAACATGTCTCCACAAGCATTCACTTATGAAGTGTCTCTCAAGAGGATGAATAACTCTCTCTCCTACCCAAAAGGAAAAATTATGAGGCTAGAACACTCATACAATCAAGCCAAATCCACACAAAACTATCCCAGGCTGAGTTACATAAGAGGCTACTTCCAAACTCTAAAAACTGCTCTCTTTAACTTCAACTTCCACTTCCTACTTAACTTGAACTAGCAGATCTCAACCATGAAGGAGATATTTATAAGAGGAGGAGCCTCCATAATAGATGGGAGAAAGATATTATTCTTTTGGGAGGTTGCACAAAGGAAGGAACAACCATCCCAAAGGAGGAAGCTGAGCTCATCTAATCCAACAATGGACCCTAGGACCACTCATCAACAATTTGTTAAAACAAACTTTCCAAAATTAGCTCATCGCGAGTGAAACAAAGGGATAGAGTGATGATGTCACTAGGCTTAGTTCAATCTTGGCCATCTTCGTGGGTGGAATAACTAATGACTCGCGAAAACCCAAAAACAAAGGTTAAAAAGGGTCTGCTCTAGGAGTAATGAATTGAGGTATTTTTCTTGAGATGACAAGGAAGATACTGACACATATTTTGCAACATGAGACAAAGCAGATGTCAATAAAACAAACCAACAGTATTCAGGATCAGGTAATGTAGGTTCAGTGACAAAATACCATGTAATAGATGACCCCTAAAGCATGAAGGCCACGAGAGTGGGAGGGGTGAAATTCTTTATGAATCCATAACTGAAATAGAACACCATTGCAGGGAACCTACAAATGCAAGTACAACTGATATCTCTAATACACGATTACATAGTGAAAGGAAATACATGTGCATAAGGCATGGGTGCAACCATCCAGAAGATAAACATAACTTATCTATGGGATGGATGTAGCCATCCAATTAGAAGGATCATATAAAAGGCTAAGGTATGGTTGCAACCCTCCAATCAAAAGAGTCATGTATTTAATCTTGAACCAACTCACACAACTTGTACTAGTGTAATATGAGCCTAAGGTCTTGAATCCCAAGTTGATCAAGGTACAAATTCCAATATGTGAATAGATGTGATGAAGTCGAGCATACTAGAAAATCACTTGATTAACGGTCAACGATGTAAACCATTAACAAGCGTGAGAGAGACCACCAGTAATGTCAGCAGTTCTCAAGGTACTGCTAGTATAATCCATGAAGTGTGAAGAATGATCTAAAGTCAAACACCCAGGAAATCACCCGATTAAAGGCCAATAATGAAATCCTATCATCGAATGTGAAGAACTTGCCACTAAGGCATGCAAGATCCATGGTACCAGAAAGGAGTCTCTAGATTAACTTCCGAGATAATGAGTTGAAGTTGATAGGAAGTGATTGGTGGAAGGAGGCCATACTTTTTCCCACATCATCGATGCAAGAAAAAGGAACAAGATGACTGTGGATGAGATACAGAATCTGAGGAAGGTGTGTAAGGATACAAACTGAAGAAGGGTTAAGCTCTTGAACATATCGGCGACATGACTCTAGAGTTTGGCAGTATCTTGGTACCAAGGGATCAAAGGTCATGATGATGCATCAAGGATTAGCTGGAATGAGGAAAAGTGGATAACCCAAAACCCTGAAGGCCAATGATAAAGTGAGGATATCCCAACCTGAAACGAAGCAAAAAGAGTGTCAATGTTCAAGAGTGACAAGCTGCCATAATAATTAATACAACCGACGGAATACTTCCAAATTTCCCCCCACCATTTCTAGCAAATACCCCAATTATTTTTGAAACACAAGCTTGAAGTGGATAGCATATTCTTTTAATATAAGTTTTTCCTTCAGACAAATCCAACCTAGTACATTTTAATGAGCCCTAGGAAGGAGAAGATTGTTATCGTCATGATGACAACTCCAGTGTCATCGGTATTTAATGAGTCTGACATAGGTAAATCTCAGTGTCCTTTTCATATTTAGAGAGTTTGAAAAAGACACAGAAAATAAAACTCCAAAGGTCCCTTTTTGTAAATTTGTCCCTCGAATCTAAAAAGCTAGAAAACAATACCCAAGGGGACCTATTGACCATGACAGATCAACATATACATTTTTTGTAAATAATCTATCCCAGTCCGTAAAAGGAGTAAAGTTATACTTGGTAGATGACACTTTGCTTCCTTTACTGAGTTCAAAGCAATAAGAGCTCGACAATATTTTCATGTTTTGAGAGTCAGAAAAGAGCTTAAAGATGACTCCAAAAGTAACTTTTTCATGTTTTTACCGAGTCCAAAAAAGTATAAAATACAACTCATAAATCATCAGCACCAGAGCATTTGGAACTTGTCGCTGCACAAAAAACAATGTAGGATCTGTTTTTCACATAAATACACATAAAATATTCAAAAATAGACCTAAAACCCTAATTTTTGCAAAAACCGAAAACCCTAATTTTCCAAAAAGAGTTTATAAAGGGGCCAATTGGTAAAAACAAGTTACTTTTCACCTTTACCTTGGAGTGAACAAATTTTACCCTTGTACACTTGTGATTTTTGGAGCTTGATTGGAGGAGATTCATGAGCTCATTTGCAAATCTATCTGTTCCAGGTAGGTACCACATCTTTGTCCTACATTTTTAGATAAGATATATCTCGTTTTTGGTCATTTGAGTCATGACTTAAAGGAATTGTTTGGATGGAAATGTCCATGGCAGTCATCATGGGTTCCTAGCTCGAGACAACAAAGAGCCAGAATTTCCAATGGTGGGAAAATAAGCTCATCACAACTATACAACAAACACTCCCGAAGAGCCAAACTTTTTTGAACTGTGGATTCTGACTCGTCACACCTACTTTATAAATAGGTATGACGAGCGTCGAGAACAAAAATCCTTCATAGTTTATGCAAATTCAAGGGGTTTTAAACAAAATAATGGCATTTACAATTAAATGTTTGTGTTTTTGCAAGGAGAAATCATGGTAATCGAATGGAAAGAGTGAGAACATAGCAATAATGATGAGTTATCCCTGAGAGACCCAAATTGCTTAGATGTTCTAAGGAATTGCGGGCTCTTAAAGTTCTTCATGGTGTCATGCCTCAGAGCATAACCTTGTCTACTCCAATACCTCGTTGGAGCGTGGGATCCAAATGAAGGGAGATTCAACATCTGAGGACAAGAACTAGAGATCGATGCCACTAATATATACTTCCTGACAAGACTATCATGGAGAGGAGAAAGACCTCGAACAACTGGGACTCACATCATGGGAGAGACCATGGACATGCTCATTGAAAGAATGTGTCCCAAGGCTCAGAAATCAGGCAAAGGAGGCAAGCTAAAGATCACAATAGTAGCTAACCTTTCACTACAAGTCCTCCTATCCACCATTTCCAGGGGGGCTAGATCGTAGGCCCTGCATGAGGCCACCAAGACCCAAATTCGGGTGGCAGCAAACTGCTTAAACCCCACCATATTCATCTAGGCATATGCGGTATCAGATAACCTCAAAAGGAAAATAACAAAATGTCAGCGAGGTGATACCAAATAGTTTGGGTATGGTTTCATCCTCATACCATTCATCCTATATAACTCCCTATTTTTTAGAGATAGGAAGTGGTTTTGGCTATGCAACCACCAGGGGTGCCACAGATTACCCGTTGGGATATGCTGATGCCTCGAGGAGGCGATAATCAACACATGTCATGGAGACCGAAGTTCTTCAAGTGGTTATATCACCAACTATTTGTGGTAGAGGACTGGCCATATGCCGAAACTAACTTCAGAAGTGATCCAGACCTATTACTCTCTCCTGGGGAACACTAGGATGAAATAGGTAACAAACTCATTTTTTATTTTTAAAGAGTGTTGTAATTTTTTGTTTTTTATATATGCCCTGATCATTACTTTTCAACCTTGCAAATGTTGGACCTGAAAGGCATTTCTCCCGTCGCTTGGAGAGTTGAGAGGGAGATCGAGATTCCCCCTCCTAGCAGAGATGCAAAGGATGAGATTACCTATGACATGGAGGGCTTGATAGAGGGGATTCCAGATTATGTGGGATTCGAGGATGTCCCTTGGCAGTACAAGCGACACACAACAATAGTGTCGAATAGGATCCACCAACTGTTGAGACATGTTTTTCAAGCAATGGTGTGTTACAGAGAGCATCACATAGATTAGATGCCTAGGTTTATTTTCCACAATTTTGAGAGACATGTTGCCTCATGAGGTAATTTGAACATATATTTTTTGGGCACTATGACATGCAACACATGATATATATACATACCTATGTTTTTCTTTATCAACTTATTATGTCTCAATGATTACTTTTACAAATTTCTCAAATGTCTATCTAACACAAGATTTTCCAATGCGTATGTTAATGTGTTCAGTCTTCCAGGAATATGTTGATATGTACTGTAATCAAAATTCCTTTCCAGTAAATGAAAATTTAAATACAACCTTAAAATCTGAGGGTTTCCTGACGGAAAAACGCCTGTTGAGCTGAAGAACAACAAGTTGTGAATCTATATTTACAATGAAGGTGTGAATATTGAGGGAAATAGCCTCAATCAATAGCTCAATAACTGCACTATATTTAGTGACATTGTTCGCAGTACTTCGTACACAAACACCTTGAAGATCTACCAATTCACCATGAGGATGATAGATAACCCATGTCACAGAGGAATGATTCTGAGTACTGTGATAGGCACCATCAGTGAAACTGACATAAGGTGTGATAGACATCTACATAAGAAGCAAAAGGACACAATAAACAAAAAATACTTACACACCAAGCCAAACATGTACAAAAAAGAAAACACACGTATGCACACAAAAATTCAGAAAAGACTCATGCATAATACTTCTTGAGATTTTTCCTGTTTCAGGGCTTATCTAAAGGATTTCCTTCATAATCAACCAACTCATAGGCACCATTTTGCAAAACACATTTTACAATATAGGGCCTATGCCACAAAGGTTCAAATTTGCCTACCCCCAGCTTATCATGAGCTTGGTCATATAGCGGGACTAAATCCCCTTCAATGAAGGAACATGGGTTGACCGTCTGATCAAAGTGAGCTTTCACTCGCTTTTTATGTGCCTCAATGACCAATGAAGCAATTTGATTAGTCTCATTAAGCCTTTCTTAATAAAGAAGATGCTCCTCCACTAGAGTGGTATTCGGCAGTAATTTGATAGCTAATTTAAGAGAAGGAATTTCACATTCATCTGAAAGGGTAGCTTCCAAACCATAAACAAGCTAAAATGGTGTAAATCTGATAGCATCCTTAACCGATGTTCGATAGGCCCATAGAGTTGAAAACAACACTGAATGCTAATTGGACTTATGCATCCCAATGGTATGCTAAAGCATGGTAACCAATACTTTGTTTACCCCTTCAACTTGGCCATTGGACTGGGGGTAATATGGCGTTGAACAATCATGATGCAGGCCCAACTAAGTCGTCAACTCAACCATAATGCAGTTATGAAAATGAAAGCCATGATCTACGACGATGGCCTAAGGTACTTCGAACTTGGAAATCACACGATTGAATAGAAATTGAGTAGCTTTCTTACAATCGTTCATCAATGTAGTCATCACTTTGGCCCATTTCATAAAGTAATCAATGACAACGATGATATACTCATGCCCCTGAATTGAGCAAGGGTTACAAGTCATAAAATCAATGCCCCACTTTGCAAAAGGACTAATAATAATGACAAGATGTAAGAGAGAAGGTGGTGTATGCATCTTGCACTAGTAAATTTGACATGCATGACATGAACAAACAGCAAGAAAGCAATCCCTGAAAATGGACTGCCAAAAATAACCAGCACCAATAATTTTCTGAGTAGTGGCATAACCAGACATGTGACTACCACAGGCATTAGAGTGATAGTAATTTAAGTCTTTCTCGACTTCCTCGAGGGTTAAACAGTGGTGGAGAATAAAATCAGATCTGACACAGTATAACATGTCTCCAATAATATGATATGGCTGAGAATGATGGCAGGTGCATTATCGAGCATCCTTAGACAAGTTAGAGTGAAATGAAGATGTCTGGAGGTAGACAATGATGTCACTGTACCAAGGATTGAGAGTACTAATCAAGAAGAGTGTATCATCTGGAGTACGGTCCTTTATCCAAGAGGGAGTAGAAGCAGATGGTAAGGAGCAAATCAACTCAATGAAAACTAGTGACTTCTTAGATTTGGTCATAGTGAACTCCAAATCAAACTCCTGGAGGATAATGATCCACTTGTAGTATTTCCCCCCCAGTAATTGATGTGACAGAATATATTTCATCGGGTTTCAATTAGAAATCAATGTTGTGGTATGCAACAAATTATAATGACAAAAACATTGAACAACCTGAATGGTTGCCAAGGCCAACTTATCGACATAATCATAGTGAGTCTCGGTGTTAAGAAGGTTGTGAATAAGATAATACATGACATGCTCGAAACCATCATCATAGTGCTGTACTAGAACCATGTTAATGGTACTATCAGGGGAAGCTAGGTAGAGTGAGTAATCACAATGATAGTTAGGCGAATGCAGCAGTGGAGTAGAAACAAGAATAGTCTTGAGTTTCTCAAACAATTTTTCGGCAATGTCATCCCAAAGGAATGGAATGTAACACTTAAGTAGACGCGTATAACCTTTAGCGACCTCAACATAGTTAGGGATGAAATGATGCAATAAATTAGCCTTCCCTTGCAAACACTGGAACTGGTGCAAAGTAGTAGGAGGCGGGAGATTCAAAATAGCCTCGACCTTGAGTGGATCGAGATGAAGACCCTACTTAGAAATGACAAACCAAAAGAGTCTGCCGGAATCAACGCAGAAGACACATTTGTGCAGATTGAGACAAATCTTATAATATCTACAACGAAGAAAAATATGATGGAGGTGGCCTGGATGGTCACTGCATTTAGCTGGATGAGCAGGAAGATCATCCAGATAAGGCTGAACAATGTGTCTAATATTGTGAAAAGCATAGGAAATTACTCTTTGGAAATTTGCACTGACATTATTTAGACCAAAAGGGAGCTTTTTATAAGAAAAATTAGCCCATGAATAGATAAAGGCAGTCTTGTGCTGATCAGCAGGTAAAATATTGACCTGGTTATAGCCAAAGAAGTCATCCATAAAAGAGAACATCTGACTCCCAGCATAGTCACCAATAATTTGGTCAATAAAAGGAGTGGGGTAATTATCTTTTGGACATGCGCAATCGATATCATGATAATCAACACAAACTCTAATAGTACCCTGCTTTCTAGTTACAGGGATGATGTTAGAGACCCAACTTGTCAATGGAATAGGATAAATGAACCCAGCCTTGAGAAGATTTTCAACCTCTCCCTTAATGGCAGCTGCCTTTTGTGGGTGCATGGAACGTAAACGTTGATGAACTAGTTTTGTATTAGGATATGTAGGTATCTCATGCACCACAATACTCAAATCTATACCAGGCATCTCTTCAAACAACTAGGCGAACACGTTCCAAAACTCTCAAAAGAAACTAGTGTAAATCTTGATCTCCTCCGGGGAACAAGTTACTCCAATATGAATATTTTCGAAAACCCCTGGTTTAATGGAGATGTCGATAGGCATTATTTGCATGATATTTCCCATATTCCCTTTAGGAAGGACCTCACAGGTTAAGACGGGTGTCTAAAGTGGTTGAGAAGGACCATGGGAAGCAAAATTATTGAAACAGGCAGTCATTGCCCTAAAGCTAGGAAGAAATGAGGAACGATGATGACTATCATCCCAAGGAGGGTCCTCAAAAGACAAAGTTTCAAGAATAGCCTCACAAGAAAGAAACATCTCTTGCAAAGAATTAGGAGAAGTGATATCTCCAAGCCAAGGGGATTGCACATACGTGTCAAGATATCTACTCGAAGGAGTAGATTCAAGATAAGAAGTCGAAGCCGAGACGATTTCAACATAGTTAATCTTAATAGGGATTAATGGCATAAAATCACCCCAAGAATGTATCTGATCAAGGGGAGGAATCACCCAAGGATCGGGGTTAGCAGAGATCATATTGACGGAGGTGAAATTTAGGAGGTGGGAGCAAAAAAACACCCATGAGGGCAGTAGATTTAAAGAGCCCAACACCCACACTCTCATAAGGAATACTGGTATGCTCCACATATGGAACATTGCCTTTTGAGGAAGAGGAAGCAAAGAAGGACATCTGATTGACTGTAATAATTTTCCCCTAATGAGGAAAACAGAGTATGCAGAATAGCAAAGAAGCAATAGCATGCATATCGTATGTCCATCTTTGACCCAGTAGAAGGTTGTAAGTCAGACGGGCATCGACAACCTCTACTTCACCGTTTACTATCTTGCATTCCAATGTGATAGGCAAGCTCGAGAGAACACCAAATGGACGAGAATCTCTTCTGTCAAATGCCTCTAGGGTATTCAAAGATTGAGTCAAAGATGGAGAACCAATGGCTTTCCAACAAGAAACAAACATAATGCAAGTTGAGGCTCCTTCGTCAATAACAGTACGATGAAGAGTCTTTGAGTTAATAATAACCTGGATGAGAAAAGAAATCTGGTGAGGCAAACACAACACATGATTTTCAAGATTGAAAGTAATCAACTCAAAATTAGCTGGATCAATTCCACTAATGGTGGATAATAATGACTTCCGTTGGGGAGGAAAGCTCTAGAGAACCTCCAATGTAAACATAGCCAAAGGAGATTGAGTTAGATATTTGACAACACTATAGTGCTATGTAGAACAAGGATTGGGATTATAGGAGAATTTCCATGGAATTCCTTTAGGAGGTGGTAGAATGATGAACTCATTACAAGGCCTTTCAATATAAAGAGGGCCAGAACTGGACAAGGGAACACTGGAAGGGACTTCAGATTCTTTCCTGATAGGCAGAGCATAATCTTTAGATTGAGTAGTCACATTAATAGGAATAGTCCCAGCCATAAATACCTGGGAAACAAATGAGGAAGAGGATTGAGGCTAGTCCACCATTTGACTTTGCTAGGAAGGAAAAGGTTCTTTAAGCACAACAGGAATCCCTGAAGTCCCCTTAAACAAATGACTTACCTCAGACCATCGAGGACAATCCTTAGTGAAGTGATCCTCATCACAGATAATACAAGGATACTTAGGCTTTCATTTAGAACCATCATCGGCAGGAGTCTTAGGAGATTCTTGTATTGGCATTTCAGATTTATTTTTACCTTTCCCTTTCTTCTTACCCTTCGAATTTTTCTCTATTGTGGTGGAATGGATGACATTTACTTCTTAGGTTTTCCCAGGATTGGATGCAGACTGAGAAGTAGTTTCAATAGGAGAAGTGGATTTCTACTTCATAGGAGTTGTGTAAGACTTTCAAGAAGACTGAGTGACAGAACCAATAACACCATTGACAGAAGGTGTCAGTGGATATTTAGAAGTTCAAAGTTGCAAAGCATTGGGCAAGATATCATAAAGCATGCCAGATTGGGAATATACCAAATCAAGATATTGAGCATGTGTGATGGCTTGTTCTTCAGTAACGCATGCCCCCATAGCAATATCTCTAGCTATTCGACCTACAAAAGAGGTAGTGAACCAATCAGTCAATAGTTGATCAGGAATCCAAAATTTGATCAAATGGTGATGCCTTCTCCATTCATGAATATGATCAAAGATGTGTGTGGTCATGTCCTATTTTAGAGAGGTAAGAAGATGCATTCCCTTTTCATAGAGATTTCATAACTGAAAATGCATGAGGAATGTCATCGCAAGAGAGTTAAAATATTGGAAAGCCTCATGAGCGAGTTCAATGTACCACTTTGTAGCAACACCAGTAGAAGTCCTTTGGAAAAGACAAAGACAGATAGAATCGTCAAGCCAGGAATTGGACGAAAACCAAAGGTGATAAGTCATAACATGTGCCTAGGGGTCTTCTCTGGACTTGCCTTCAAACATAGGATAGTCACCAAGGATCTTGGTTGGAACAGGTGGCCAATATGGATTATGAAGTATAGGATCATTTGTCAACTGTGACACATCGGGTAGTTCCAAAGTCACAAGAAAAGGTAACTGGCGATTGAAAGACATCATGGGTCTCTGATAAGGACCAGCGTTAGGATTCCAACCAAGGCCTTCTTTTCCCCATGGATTTTGTCCATAAGGGTTGATGTTTGGTAGATTGAAACCATATGCTAGTTGTTGACTTGCATGTTGACCTGCATGTTGACCCCCAACAAACCATTGGTTACCAACTTGACCAACAAGGGTAACATATGGTAGCTGAAAATTATGATAAGTATTAGCCTAAGGTTACTGATAGTTTTGATATGGATTACCCTAACGTTTCCCTTGGGTTTGTTGAGGTACCTAAGGACCGAACTAAAACTAAGGCCCGAACTACACTTGGGGCCTAGGTTGTACCTAATAAACAGGTTAAGCTTGGAATCCAATCTGAGCTGGGGGATTGGGCTGAGCTTGGGGACAAGCATGAGCTTGAGGTCAAGGTTGCATTTGAGCCCCAAGTTGACTAATAGCTAGATTGACGTAACCAAAAGGTTGTCCTTACTGAGCAGCAGGTTGAGCTTTTTGAAACTGGGGCTGGCTTAACTGACCAAAAGGTTGTCCTTGCTGAGCAGCAAGTTGGCCTCACTAGAAATGGCACTGGCCTAACTAACCATAAGGTTTCCCTTTAGATAAAGGAGGTTGTCCAAGATAAAAAAAGGATGAACCTGTTTGGGCTTAAGGTTGTCCCTGAAAGGGTTGTCCTTGCGAGCCCAAAGGTTTCCCCTATTGACCATAAGACTGTCCCACTGAGACAAAAGGTTTTCCTTGAAAGGGTTGTCCTTGTGAACCTTGGTAAGAAGTTTGATTCCAGGAAACCAAAGGTGGAACTTGATTATTGATTGGAGCTCTCTGAGGAAGGGGTCCAATATGATAAATATGAGCTCCATGCTAATCGTAATAGTGTGGAGGGTTATGCGAAATGAACGTCTGCTGGGAACCTAGATGGTTATAAGTAAAATTTTGAAGAGAAAATAGATATTGATCATAAAACAATCCCCCCAGAATGGGATTCAAGGAGATAGGTGCATTACTCATAGTTTGAATGATTCTAGATGCCAAAGGTGAAGGACCACTGCCAATGGGTCCGAAAGGTATCCCAGTAACAGTAGTGACCATTGAGGATGCGGTAACCGCACTAACAAGAGGAGTAGAAAATGCTACACAAACGGTAGGCATTAATGGAATAGATGTAATAGATGTACCCTGCATCCAAGGAATGGAAGTTATGGTAGTCTCTGTAGACATGAAAGACACTGAAGTCAGAACCATTATATGAGACCATACAGAGATCTGGTTTAGAGATGTAGCACTAAGCATTTTAGCCAGATTGCGATAGCTAAGTGGTGATGAAACATCATGAGAGGTGTGGAAGGGGAAACCTTCCAGAGGAAACTGATATTCACCAGTCAACACAAGGCTCTCTTGATTTCTAATAGGACTCAACTCATCTATGTCGGAAGAGGCCATATGAACAGAAACCAGGGGGAGTAGAAGGAGGATCCTCGTCTAAAAGTCCCCAAATGTTGCGAGGGGCCCAATAGATATCAAAAGGTTCCTCACTCAAAGCTCGAGAGGAAAGAGGCTGAACACTTGGAACAATAGCAAGAGTGCCACTAACAAATGATACATCAGAAGAGACGGGCAAAGAAGGCTCTTCGTCACTTGGTAAAGATGATAGAACATATGAGTTTGCCAGGATGGACTAAACTCAAACAACCAGGAGAGAAGATTAATTAAGAGGGCTTTAAATTATTTTCAAGGATATTACTCATGATGTGGCCAAAATTAATAGGTAGGATTTTATTGTAGGCAAAAAAAATTTATGACGTTGAGACAAAAATTTTCCTTTTCATGTTTACAAAGTCAAGAAAAAGTGTAAAACACGAATATACTCTCCTTCGATGTTTAATGAGCTTGAAAGGACAAGTGCGTATATGATCATTTTACTTTTAGAGAGTCGAGAAGGAATGAAAGTGACTTCTCTGGAACTCTATGCAAAAGGTTTGCCAGACCAATCATAAAACCACATATACACCTTGGTAGAAATGAAAGAGAAATGACCAAGGACTTTTAGTATGATAGCTAATATTCTCGAATGTTGTTTTCGGTGCATTACGATTTGTAAGTTGACAGAATCAGCTTCCTATCGATAATAGGATTGCAACCTAGTGGGGTCTCCCATCATATACACAATGGTACAGGGAGAACAAGTCTGTACTAGTACTTATCAAATCACAAAAGGAGGAATCACCCAACCTTAATGAAAACAACAACCACTAGGTTTAAAGATGCCAGAACATGCCACTAGCCTAGACCTCTAGATATATGAGCGTTAAGTTCCAATTCATTTTTAGATTAATTCGATAAATTTTAGGAGTTTATCTTGAATTAAATCTCAGTTTCAAGGCCTACTGAATGTATTTCCAAAAGCTCCTAGAATGCAACTAAATGAGTAAAGAAACCATTTATTTTCAATGAACAACTAACTAAAGAAAAGTGAGAGGTTCATTTCAAATAAATCAAAGCAATAAGCAAGCAAATGCAAGAATTTTGATTTTCATTACTGTAGGATTTAACCCCATTTATAAATTAGCTACATATGAATTCAAAAACACAAAAATAAACAATGCAAGAGCATAACACATAAAACACATATACACAGAGATTTTCCCTTGGATCCCAAAACTTAGACTACCAGCTTGTTTTTCATTATGTTCCTTTCAATGTTACAATACATATTTATACATGCCAAAGCATCCAATACCACGGATAGAAAACCATTATGTCCAAAACCATGGACCGAAAACTATCATGTCCAAAACCATGTGTGAAAATCATGCACAAAAGGTCCACCTAACCTAACATAGGGTCCAAAACCAAAATTTTCCAGGGCACTGCCCCAAACCCCATAGAGTCGGGTTATCTACACCCCTCAAACCACCTGTGACTCCCCCTCGCTATGCAATCAGTACAACAAAGGGGGGGCTCTACCCCCCTTCCAATCGCCTGGTTATCTATGAGGGCTAGTCATGGAAATAATATAACACAACCCAACATTCTCCCACTTGTTGTTTTCTTTCCATAGGGGGCCACAAGAGAACTTAGTCATTTATCCAGCCCTACAATGCCCATTGTTTCTCTAAACCAAGAGAACTTCTCAGAGCTCATAGATTTTTCCAATGCATCTATAGTATTCTTCAAAGGGTCCACCTTTACCAGCAACACCTTTTTGTCTTCTATCATATCCCTCAGAAAGTGATACTGAACATCAATGTGCTTTGTCTTTGAATGATATGCAGGGTTCTTTGCCAAGAAATTGTACTTTGGCTAACACAATCTATCCTTATAGCTCCCTGTACTAAACCCAGTCTTCAACATAAACTCTGCAACCAAACTGCTTCCTTGCTTGCATGAGTGGTTGCCATGTATTCTGCCTCTATAGTTGATAGTGCCACTATAGATTGTTTCTTCCTCATCCAACTGAATCCACCTCCAAATAGGTTAAAAACATACCCACTTGTATATCTTCTCTGATCCAGATCTCTAGCCCACTCTGTATCAACAAAGCCACGAATATCCAAAACTCTGCCCAATCATGGTCTTCCTTGGTAGCACAAACCATAATCACTAGTGCCACACAAATACCTGAAAATCTGCTTCACTGTTGTCAAATGCTCCTTACCTGTTTTTGACATAACCTTGCTCAATACTCCCATTGCATGTGCAATGTCTGGTCTAGTACAGACCCTCACATACATTAAGCTACCACCTGAATTTGCATATGGGACATGGGACATATCATATTCCTCTTTTAGTGTTTTGGGACACTGTTCAACAGATAAATTTACACCTACAGGAATAGGAATCTTCGCCAATTTACTATCCTTCATATTAAACCTTTGCAATATTGTCTCGATGTAATTCCTTTGGTTTAACGAGAGCTTCCTCTTTTCTCAATCTCTTTTAATTTACATGACCAAAATATAGTTTGCAACACCAAGATCTTTCATGTCAAGTTTGGAGGAAAATTGGGTCCTCAAATATTGAATAATTTCTTTTTCATTTCCAAC
Source organism: Pinus taeda (assembly GCA_000404065.3). Classification (NCBI taxonomy): domain Eukaryota; kingdom Viridiplantae; phylum Streptophyta; class Pinopsida; order Pinales; family Pinaceae; genus Pinus; species Pinus taeda. The sequence continues at coordinate 39,618 of APFE030149638.1, read as the reverse complement.
CAGCAACATATCATCCACATACAAGACTAGATAAATAACACGATCACCAATTAATTTAAAATACACACAGTGATCTGCTTTTCTTCTGGTGAAGCCAAGTCCCCATATAAATGTATC
>APFE030149638.1:9806-37313 GCA_000404065.3 Pinus taeda | reverse complement strand
TACAAGGTAGTTGCATTGCTACCTATTGCAATTACTAGACTATCCGACGAATCTACTAGAGAACACAACAAATTGATGGACTTATCTTCATCTGAAATTTTAATATCAACATATAATAACTAACTTACCACTATATTAAATGTGTTCAGATGCTCTATCACCGAGTCTCCATCTTTCATCCTCAGCTTATACAACTTTTTCCATAGGAACAGTTTATTCACCAGAGACTTAGATTAGTACAAAGTCCCTAACTTGTCCCACAAAACCTTTGTCATAGCTTCCCCTGATACATTCAGCAATACTGAATCTGAGACACACAATCCTATTGTGCTCTTAGCCTTCTGATCCAAATTCTTCCATTCTTCATCGGACACTCATGTTGGTTTAGTACCTGGATCTACCACAATCCACTAATTGTTATCCACCAACAGATCTTGCATATTGAGTTTCCACAACTCAAAACTCTCACCATTAAATTCATCAATCTCTATCTTTCGACTGCTCGCCATCTTCTTTCACCACAAGAATCGATCCTGTAGATCTCCCAATGAATAGGGTCTACCATAGGCTCAAGCGAAACCCCTCAACAACAAAGGTGTCCCCTTGAATCCAAAACAACTCTGATACCAAATGTAGGATTCAACCCAGTACAGAAATTAGCTACATACAAATTCTAAAACACAGAAAATAAACAAGGCAAGAGCATAACACATAAAATACATATACACAGATATTTTCCCCTGGATCTCAAAATTGGGACTACTAGCTTGATTTTTCATTATGTTCCTTTCAGTGTTACAATACATATTTATACATGTTGAAGCATCTAATACCATGGACCGAAAACCATCATGCCCAAACCCATGGACCGAAAACCATCGCGTCCAAAACCATGTGTGAAAATCATGCACAGAACCATAGGCAGGTCCACCCAACCTAACATAGGGTCCAAAACCAAAATTTTCTGGGGCCCTGCCCTAGGCCCCATAGACTGGGGTTATCTGCACCCCTCAAACCCCCTGTGACTCGCCCCGCTACGCAATTAGTAGAACAAAGGGGGGGGGTTCTACCCCCCTTCTAACCCCCTGGTTAACTACATGGGCTAGTTGTGGAAAGAATATAACACAACCCAACAATTATTTCTCAAGCAAACCAATCAAGAGGAAAGAAAAATGTTTCTATCTTCCACTAACTTGCAAGCAATACAATTAAGAAAATGAAAAACACATCCTTCTCTTTTCAACTTCTAAATGTCAATAATTTACTAATGCAAAAGATTGTTCTCATTTCCTAATGCAAAATGAATGCGATATTTTTTTTTTTTGAATAGATGACAAGCAACCAAATGAAAAAATCAAAACAATTGTAGTTTTAAGTCCTTTCTAAATGAAATCATTGGATAAGTGAAGAGAAACATTCCACTTAGAAACTAATAAAAGACTCAATAAAAAGAATATGTTTCTTTTTAAAAAAACTTGAAAGCTTTCTAACTGACCAGGGAGCAGTGTGATCTATGCCAAAGTGATGGACGGAAACCAAACAAACAAGACTTGGGATTTTTGATAACCAAATGTCACATATGAATCAGGAAGATGAAAGAATAGTCAATAAGGAAAATCCTCAAACAAAGTGAGGGATCGCTTTAAACACAGCTTAAAGGTCCAAACGAACAAGAAACCCAAGAAAAAGCTAATGCTTCAAGAATCCCTAAAGTGAATAGGTCACATAGTTCAAAAGGAGAAATATCAAGGTAATGAAACCAAGAGTCAAATATTCTAGAAAACAATAATTTGACATGCAAAAAATGTAGAAATTTTGCAAATTCTCTACAAATCTCACACTAAGATCATATAGAAAATATCATTGTAGATTAACCCAATAATGCAATATAACCAAGAAAAATACTATAATATAATTCTACTATGAATTTGCGAAAGCTTAAAGATTGAGAAAGAATTAGCAGAACATAGATAACTAGAAGAAGAATCAATGCACATGAAACACAGAAAATACTCAGCCGAAAGCCTCAGCTGAAAACCCCACTATTTGTATTATCATAGAAAGTGTAAATACATAGAGATTATACAAATCCTTTGCTCTCATAGCTATCCAACTCTCAATACAATCCTCCAGGATGCTCACAAGCAAACCTGCTCTCTCACAAGCCTTCTCCTCTATCCTCTAAGCTCCTATTTCCTTGTGTAGTTCCTCTAGGATGATCTCCTTCACTTAGTGGAACACTACTCTCACATACTACTCTAACACACTACCAGAACTATGCAATCCTCAAGGATACTTACCTTAACTTCATGCATGAGTTTGGTCTATAATAAAACACATGCAACTAATAGTACATTGTCCTTGACATTTAGCTCAACTGGGTATTTCTGAGAATAGAGATGCATGAGATACTGATGAGGGAATCTTTATTTATTAGGAGTACACTAGTTGAGTGCATGGATGCATCAACTAACTGATAACTCACAATTAGTTCCTCAAATAGTTTGGAACTAATTTAACTGGACTTAACTCAGTAAACTTAGCTAACTAATTACAACTCAAATATAACTGAATCTTATCTCCTTAATTTAAGGGATAACTCTTGCATGACTTCAGAAAGACTTATAACTTGAATTTCTCCAACTAATTAATCCATAATGAATTAGTTAATTATTTCCAAGTAGCTGGTGAGACTAAATTCGAATTTAATTCACAATTTTACTTCAAGGACAAATTAAAATTCGAATATTTTGGATTCTATTTTTATCATTTATTGTTGCTATTTTCAACAATAAATAGGCAGAAGACAAGTTGAGAAGCATAGGACACATTGGCCAATCATCAAATATAAATTCAAAATCGAAACCTACAGGAACCTTTGCGAGAGCCAAACAGACAACATTTTCCGACAATGAAAAGTTGCACCCCCCTAACTAGCTACTTTGTGACATCGTTGCAAAAGTACACTAGACAATAGGGCCAAGCCTATTTTAGAGCCCTTCATGATTGTGAAGCAATTTAATTGTGCCAAATAGTAGAAGGAACTACTAATTAGATCGAGAAGATGCGACTATCTTCGTGACTATCTAAAATAAAAAGCGATGACCCCGAATAAAAGGAAAATTTAAACAATTTAGCGAAGAAAAGGCCAGACCTATCACTTATGATAGAGGGAAGACTACCAGAAGTAGTCAAACAACCCACAATATGGAGAGTTCTATGCAGAACGTAAAGGAGACAGTAAACAAGCAAAGAGAAATCAAATCAAGAGACAAAAGATAGAGATCCCCAATATGGTCACCAACTTGTGATGTAGACAAGTTCCCTTTGTGGACAGATGCAACCACTCTAGCCCTAGAGTGGGTCTAGTCCCAACAAAAATAATATCAAAGAAAATTACCTTAGATAGTTGATTTCATGAAGGCCTACCTTGAAAGCCTTGTTTGATGAAGTTCTCATTCCATTTCTCCAGCTCTCATTCTAATCACTTTTGTACCTCAAACGACATATAGAGAACAACAAACATAGTAGAATATGACAAAAATCATCTAATTAAAGGGTCAAGGAACTTCAAGCTATCAATATGCAATTTGACATAAGATATAGGAAATAAAATGTTGATTTGTATTAATACGAACTGAAGTAAAACTTACGACCATGCCTTAACCTTGTAGGTCTCCTTGAAGGGTCCTATCAACATGTCTTCGCAACCATTCACTCATGAAGTGTCTCTCAAGAGGATGAATAACTCTCTCTCCTGCCCAAAAGGAAAAATTATGAGGCTAGAACACTCATACAATCAAGCCAAATCAACACAAAACTATCCCGGGCTAAGTTACATCAGAGGCTACTTCCAAACTCTAAAATCTACTCCCTCTAACTTCAAGTTCCACTTGCCACTTAACTTGAACTAGCATATCTCAGCCATGAAGGAGATATTTATAAGAGGAGAAGAATCCATACATGATGGGAGAAAGAAGTTATCCGTTTGTGAGGTTGCACAAAGGGCGGAACAACCATCCCAAACGAGGGAGCTAAGCTCATATGATCCAACAACCAACCCTAGTACTGCTCATCAACAATTTGTTAAACAAACTCGCCAAAAGTAGCTCATCACCAGTTAAACATAGGGACATATTGATGACATTGCTAGGTTTAATTTAATCTTGGCCATCTTCGTGGGTGGAATAACTGATGACTTGTAACAACCCAAAGACAAAGGTTAAAAAGGGTCTACTCCAGGAGTAATGAACTGAGGTATTCTTCCTAAGATGACAAGGAATACACTGACAAATATTTTGCAACATGAAACTAAGAAGATGTGAATAACATGGAACGATAGTGCCTGGGATCAGGGAATGTGGGGTCGGTGAGAAAACATTGTGTAAAAATTACTTAATAAAGGTGGTTTATTAGGTCATAGTGAAAGCAATTTTACTATGGTAAAATTGGCTTTACATGGTGTACTTCGATCCATCTAGTAAATTAGGCTACATGATCAATTTTTAGGTGATAACATTCTTGCACTACCGGCTACTACCTGGTAGCCAACAATTTTGACTCATCCATTTTTCACTCAACCACAATATCAAATGGTTGTGCAAGCTCATCAACCTCCAGCTATGGGTAATAGTGGGTAAAATTATTATCATGATGGAAAAGAGAGTGCCTGTTTTCATGACGAATGAGCAAGTTAACTTGTCTATGAGAGAAAAGTCTTACGACATTCTTGAGTGAAGTTATTCTTCTAAGCACTCAACCACTCATGTTGTGCCCACTGGACCTCTCACGCTAGATAAACACGTGCAACCAACATTTCACCTCCCTAAGGTTGTCCTCCGAAATTTGACACACAATCCTAATGCCCGCATTATACATCATTACAACATTGTTGAGAATTTAGCCAAAGAACCTTGTTCCATGTCTACTTTAGAGGTTTTCTAGAGTTTTCCCACGCAACAAAATCCTTTTTGATGACTATCAAATGGGTGGATCCCTCAAATTATAGTTTGATAACATTTGACATTGATGCCCCTCAATATATTGTTAGGTTCGTATAATACTATTGTATTCCCCTTATTATTGTTAGTGTATTCCCCTATTTTTATTGTTGTGCCCATGTATCCCCCATGTTATTATTGTTGCACCCCATAGAAGCCTGCTATAGTTATTTTTGTGCCCTTATATTATTGTTGTTATGTATCATTTGATTATATTGTGACCCATTAGACTGCTATATATACCAAGGAGGTCTTATCATTTGTAGCATCCAAGAATTGTTCATTTACATAATATAAAGGACGTTTCCCCCTCGAAGAGGCTAATTTTTAAGTCATTGATATATTCTTCTATTTTGTGAGTTGGTTGCATAACATTTTGTAAAGAGCTTTAGATTCTAGGGTTTTTCTTCTTCAAATAGGTTATCCTAGAATTTTCTCTATAATGTTTTTTTACGAGGTTTCAGAAGCTGTAATTTCAACCACGTGGAGTCAACATATTGGTGAATTTTGTGTATGAATTTAAAATCTTGTTTCATTATATTTTCGGAGATATGATCCAAGGAAGTTTGGTTTCTACAGGCTCTATAATTCCATCTCAAATAGGGTCGAAGCTTGAAATAGTGACATGTGGAACTTCGCACAAGTTCACTCTAATCAACTAATCTATAATCAGGTTATCATGTGAGATTGGACATAACTCTTTCTTGAAGAATCTAATATCGTTCTAACTTGTGAGACTGGAAACAAGACTCAAAGGAATACCATAGGATGAATGTTTAGACCTTGGAGATAAAAAATAATAGAGATACAGTATTTATAATATAGGGCTCCTAAAAAACAAGAAAAAGGTGTGTATATTTAAAAAATTTTGCATAACTTTCGCTTGAAAAATTAGTTTTAAGTGGTTCAAAGGGAATAATGAAGTATAGATATCATTGTTTGATTACAAAATTCCTTGAAGAAGGAAAAAAATGACCACACCTAGTAAGAAACAAGGAATATCTACTATGACGCATGAGAAGAGGAAGAAATGCAACATGATATATCAAAATTATGCGACCAAGTGAAACAAATTTCAGTCTCACAAAGAGTAACCAAAAATGAAATGGAAGCTAATATGGATGGTTTGAATAATTGTTTAAAATCATACATGGAAAATTTGAAGTATGGATTAAAAGAAGACATGGAAGCTAATATGGATGGTGTTAAAGCAAACGTGGAAGGTTTGAAAAAGTTGCTACAAGAAATACTTCCTAATGGCGAAAAGGTATTCCATGAAACTCATGATGAGAACAAAAGGAATGATAATCATGATTTTAGGGACTCTAACTTTGGATTGAAGACCAACCACATTCTAAAGATTGACATGAGGAATTTTTATGGAAAGGATCCACTAACATGGATACTACATATGGAGCAATATTTTGATCTTCGTGATGTACAACACACACAAAAGTTATGCATTACATCTTTACTTTTAGAACCCAATCAATCTGTATGGTATCGATGGATTTTTTTCTCAAAAACTGCTTGTCACATGGTTAATTGTTATGGAAAAAATGATAGAACATTATGAGGATACAAAGAGAAAAACCTTCTTTAGCTAACTGATAAATCTCAAACAAAAGGTTTCAATGGTGTAGCACATTGAGGACTTCTAAAAATTGAATAATGGGGTAACTAATATTCCAAAGGAGAATAGGATTGGTTCCTTTATAGGGACTTTAAAGGATAATTGTTGGCTTAGTGGGTCCTAACCTAGGTTCAAAGTTAGTTGCACCATACAAATCCATACACTATTGGCCTTTTTGGCATCAATCCATGGAGCGCGGACTGAAGTCTCACCTGAAGTAGTATGGGGGGATGCTGGAACCAAGTTTCCAAACCCAAAGATCAACATGATTTTGTTTTATGCCCTAAATCTACCTTTGTGCAGATTGATCAGCCTTAATGGCTTATCGATATAAATTCCTTGAATCAGCCTCTAAACCTCCACGAAGGTCTACAACTAGCTTTCACGAACCTTGAACAGGCTAATTAGCTACTTACACGCATCAAATATTACTCTTAACCCAACAATTACTTAGATCATCCTAAGTGTTCAATAACTTTAACATATAACACGATAATCTTCACATAAATAGTTAACAACAATAATGTTCATATAACACTATAAATATTGTAAAATCTTGTATCAATACATCATTATTTCATAAGCCCATTACAACCTAAAGAAAATTCATAAAAAACAAAAGTAAAGAGATAAACATTGATATTTCTACAACAATATTCTTTATTAGTATTCAATTCAGCTTATAGACTCAAGAATTCCTTGAACACTCAGTTGTAGGGGTCCACACACTTAGCTGCAGACTCCGCTCTATGCCTCTACGCACACAACTCCAAAGCCTTCCTTCTACTCTAAGACTTCTATTATCTTCCTTCTACTAACCTATTACATTCATCTTCATCTTCTCTTATTTTCCTTGGACTCTCTAAGGCACACTTATTTATACAATCCCATGGTCCGCGAACCATGAGTAGATCTTGAAAAAGTTGACTCAACTTACATAAATAAGGGTAAAACCCTTTATGACTTTTTAACTATCTACATGCTCCACGACCTCAATTTGTGGATACTTTATATTTTGTACATCAAAACTTGGTATTTTTGCCCCAAAACATAGGATTTTAGCCAAAAATTGATCCAGGGGACCCCATCCCAATAGGCCCCTAACACAAAGATCATGAATCTCATGTGAATTCACTTGGATGGCATCGATATCTTACTACGAAGATCCCCCAGCTCCACTTTTTCAACTGTTACCTCAACCGTGTTGTGCATGGCTTCCTGCTTGATCTATTGCACTAACTGCTTTGTGGCTAGTCCTACACTGTCCTGCTTGATTTTGCACTGCGTACTGTATAAGTTTGCCAATTTCTATTGAATATTGGTGGAGACGATGTAGGTCTCATCCAAATAGGGACCCAATCTGGCCTTAAGAATGACCTCTTTGTTCTATGCCGCTTCCACCAATGTAAGAAGCTGCTTTTCCTCTTGCAGCTTGGCAAGGAATTGTGTTATAGCAACAGTTCATGTCATCATCCTCACTTCATCATATTGATGTTGGAGCTCGTGTGCTTCTATATTCAAGACCTGCAAGGTGGGATCTTCCTATAGGGTCGTGAGTACCTCCATAGGCTTCTCAAACAACATAGTGCAGTCCACCACCACGGCATCCACCATCGCGACTCCATATTTCATAGCGGCTTCACGTTGTTTGCTTACCTCTGGCCAAGTTAAAGGTTGCAACTTGAGCTCCAATTCTTTTATCTTCAGGTTCAGCTCAAACAGGACTATGGCCATCTCTGCCTTAGTGTCGCGCACACCTTTAGCAAGTTTTATGATCTTTGCCTCCAATGGTGCGTCCTCAAGGTTATGCAATTTTGACACCATTATGCATGCTTCTGCGACTGTGGCTGCGAGATCGGTGCTTTATGCCTGAATTTTGTCCTTGGCCTACAATGCCTCCAACTTGTCAGCAAACATTTGTTCATTGTACACTCTATATTCACTTATTAGGCTTAGTGTGTGCTTCTCCCAAACTCTAAACTCTGCTTTCACACCTACCTACAACAAGTGAAGGTACTCATTGGGGAGCATGGCTAGGTTAAGGATGATGTTCTTTAGAGAACTCATGATGACCTTGTCATCGGTCACCTCCAAGCTCAAGGATCCATCTCACAGTGTGACTGCCTAGAGATCTAACGATTGAACCATCCCTACTACTTGAGTGGTCCTTGGCGTGAAACTCATTGATGTAGCATTGATTTGCCTTGCACCTACCTGGATTCTACTTGTCTGAATCTGCAGCTCACAAAGATCCTTCTTCATGATACTTAGCACCTGCTGGTGCTTCTCTTTGAACTGCTAGAATAGTTTTTCCATGGTATCATGCACCCTGTCGCCTATTTTTTCTAGGTCATCATCTATCAGAGTGATCGGATCGAGTGAAAGATTTGTCGCTTTTGATTTCCTCTGTATCCCTTCCTTTCCTTGTTCCCTGTACCTTTTGATCCAGAAGGGATTGCTTTGCTCCTCCTGACTACCACTACCCTACTCTAACTTCTCCTCCTCATCTATTTGGGGTGAAGGGGACTTACCACTTTTCTTAGAGTCATGCTCTTCCTGTTCGGCCTACTGCTTTGTAGCATGCTCTGCTTCCACTTGGGCTTTCTCCTGGGCCTCTTTTCTTCGCTTCTCAGCCAACCACTGGACCTTTTTCTTAGATCCTTCCTCCTTTTTCCTTTCCACGAACTTGCAGGTGCCTACGGCTAGATCAGATGGAGAGTGCCAATCTATGAGCTAGTGATTAATCGTTTCCTGGATGATGTCGTTTGTGGCCAAGTATGGTAGGCCAAATCATTTTTGTTGTGGATCCTTTCGCACCTTGATGTATACATGGTGGAAATCATCTTTGAACTCTGCATACTCTGGGACTTGCTCAAACACTGTTGGAAATAACCACGACTTCTGTAGAGTAGCCTCCATCAAAACCAAAAACACTTTGGTCACTGTGACCAGCGCAACATATTTTGTGGCCCCAAGGGATGAAAACTAGGTAGCCTCTAGCAATCCCTTGTCCATAGGAGGAAACTGACTGTCCTTCAACAGATCCGTAGCTACTAATATAATGGAGAGTAACAACCATGACTAGTGTAATGCTTTACTCTCATCCTACACCTCTCGACAGTGTACAAGGAACTCAATACAAAGGTAGCATGCCAAATTGAACTACACACCCTCCATGCACTATGCAGCCAAAGAAATCGTTGGCGCTAGAACCTCTCCAGACGGTATTTTCTCATAACTTTTCTGGCTAAGATCTATGTCACTATTTTGACCGTAGGGCGGGTGATAGAGGTGATTGAGTACCCACGCAACTTCTTCATAAGCTTGAACTTCTCCTTCATATTTTCAACGAGGTCGTGCTCGCTCATCTTTCTGCCAAACTCCTTCGCCGAATTCAGCCCTGAGTGCGGCAACAGTGTGATTTGATGGATCAGCATATCAGTAATAGGGATCAGCACGCTCAGCCAAAAATATCCATCATGCACCATGGTTAGCAACTATTTTATTACTATGAGGTTGATGTTGGAGTGGTGGTAGTTGGGCACCCATAACAGGTTTAGCAACCCTAACTTATTCACTCCTCAAATCCACCATAGGCTCTAGCACAGTGACACTTGTTTCCTTGTAAGATATCCTTTTCATGTATTTTTTTGTCACCAAGTGGGGGAACCTCTCATGATCTACCAAATCCCAGTCCTCATGTTTTAAATTTGGAATCCATGCCAAGCGCGAACCTTCGAATGTAATGCTCTCCAACAGCAGGGGTGTGTGGATCAAGAACTTCTATGCATCTAGATCTTTGCTGATTTTTACTTTTCCCTTGCATATAGGGATATAATCCAGTAGTTTGGAGATAGGCTCCACTCCTTCAGCATCTATGTCCTCCATACCCTCTTCAGCCTCTAAAGCCAGCACTTTCCCCTTATCTTTTGCGGATGGTTTGTCCTTCTTCTGGGCATGTGTAGCAGCATGCTTCCATGGTGATTCGTGCAGTGGAATGGACTTCTTCTATTTGTCCTTCTTAAGATTAGGGACTTCTCTTACTTGAGTAGGATTTGGCCTAGGTGACCTCGGAACCATAGGCACATCATTTAAAGCCTCCATGTTCACAACTTCTGGTATCTCTCCCTTAGAAGAAAAATCCCCATGAGTGCCCATAATTTCTGTGGGGTTGGGTCCTAATGTCTTTTCTAGGATGAATGTATAATCTACCTCTGATAACTTGGAAAATGTAGGGCTCACAACTAAATCCTCCAAATAAAAGTGATTCACACATAATCGACAACACAAATCGATAAAAAATCTAAGGATTCAATAAGTTTTTCGTTGGACAGCTACCCATAATTTATAGGAAAATTCGAATTAAAATTCGATCATTCCCCCCAAAGTCTATTCATAAATTTTTATTTGGTGGCAGATCTCCAAACATTTCAAACTTGATTTCCTTAAATGCCACCCCTCCCACTCCTCTTAACCATATCTTGATAGTCAAATCATGAACAGTAACTCTAATGGACATTTTTTGGTTGTGCTATGTGATCTCCCCCTCCATAATGCATCTCCCTTCATGCCTCTTTTGGTACTGTGACATCACCATTTTTTGCGCAACCCCCATTTTGCATAACTCTACAAATTAGGAAGTGTATTTTATAGCCCCCTGCCTCCTTGCAACTTCCTAGAGCGCTAAGACTGTGCTACCATCATGAGTCATTGGGTCAGATCCTTGGTGTATGGCTTCAATCAGCTTCCATTTACCCTACCCAGAAATGGATCTCCATTCAATTTCGTGAGCTGAACTCCTCCACCATCTGTAATCTCTTTGATAACACATGGTCCCATTTAGTGCATCTAGAATTTTCCTAGAAAGTTATCAAACTTACTATCATATAATAAAACCAAATCATTTACCTTGAAGGTGTGCAGTTTGATGTTCTAATAATGCCAAGTTATTTCACGTTCCTTCTGAACCTACTGATAGAATCTAGCCAAAAACCTATCTTCCTTGATCTCCATTAGTTTTGCAAGCCTTTCTTCTATGGCTTCATGGTCTGTCATTCTTGTGAAAGCCACTATGCATAGACTAGGCATGATCTACTCCATAGGCATTACAGTTTTGACACCATAGACCAACCTAAAAGGTGTCTAACTAGTAAGCTTTTTATAAGTAGTTCAATAAGCCCATAAAAATGTTGGTACATGCATGTCCCAATCATTCTTCTACCCTTTGCAAACATTCATCAGTGAATTTTCCAATATCTTATTAAAATCTTCAACCATTCCATTGGCCTGAGGATGATATGGTGTACTCTTCTGATGATAAACCTGGAACTCTTCTGTTAGTGCACTGATCGTTTCGATGAGAAAATGCATAGTATGATCACTCATCAAAACCTTCAGGCAACCAAACTTGGTCAACACATATTCAAATAAAAGTTTCATTATTGTTGCCCCTATACAGTCCTTCATAAGCTATGCCCCCACCCATTTGTTCAAATATTCAGTCGCAGTGATGATATACCACGCACCCACCTTTTTTCCTAAAGGCTGAATTAGTCCTACAAAATAAATTACCCACTTCTCAAAAGGATGCAATGATACCTGTGGATTCAGAGGTAGCTCAACACTCCATGATGGCCTGCCCATTCTCTGACATGTGACACATACCCTACAATATGCTTTAGAGTCTTTATGTAGCGTCAGCCACCACAACCTAGTATGTAAAATCTTCTGCATTGTTGCTTTTCCTGCATAATGCCCACCTGCAACTCCTCTGTGAGCTTCAGCAAGGATACTATTTTGTTCAAAATCATCCACATAACATCAAAGTATCTCATCTGATCCCATCTTATACAAATGGCTTGTGATCACAGAGAAATTTGTCGCCCGCACCACCAATTATTTTTTCTTCTGACTGGTGTATCCTTCTGGAGCCATTTCTATGGTCAAGAAATGGATAATATCCGTGAAGTGATTATCCATTATGCGCATAGTGAAGAGATGCAGATTGGAAATTGCTTCCTCCAAATTAGTAGGCTCCTCTCCTATTTAAATGTCCGACAGATGGTCTAGTCCTACATTCAATCACCCTGGCTTCACACTTACCTCTAAATCATATTCTTGAAATAACAAGAACCATCTGCATATTTGCCCCCCAACACAAGCTTATTAACTACATATTTTAATGTAGAATGGTATGTGTACATCTTGAAATGTCCATCTAGTAGGTAATTTTCGAATTTCTGGAGCATGTATACCATAGCTACCCCTTCGCTCTTTGTTTTTGAATAATTCTTTTCAGCCCTTGACAACTTCCTACTTGAAAACGCTATAGAGTGATCCATCTCTCCCTTACCAACCTGTGTTAGCACTGTTCCTAGTGCAATACATGAAACACCCACATGCACATGAAATTCCTTCTTCTAATCAGGGAAGACTAGGATTGGCGTGGTGATAATTTTCTCCTTTAGTACATCTAGGTTGCGTTGACATTCTTCATCCCAATAGAATGTAGCATCCTTCTTTAATAGCTTTTCCATAGGCGCAGTAATCGAAGCGTAACTTTTGATTATCTTTTGATAGTACCCAGTATGACACAGTGTTACATGCATCTGTTTCACACTTCTTGGTGCCTCCAAATTAATTATGACAACAATCTTAGTAGGGTCCACAATTAATCCTTGTTTGCACACCACATGAGCCAACAAGATTCCAAAAGGGATGTAGAGCAAGCATTTCTTAAGGTTTACCACAATCTAATACCTTCGGCATGTATCCAATATCAAGCACAAACTAGTTACATGCCGCTTTACAAGCCTAAACACTATCCAATCATCAAAATATACTTCCAAGAATTTGTGAATGAATTCCTTGAACTCCACAATGAATACACGTGAGAAGATCTCTGACACATTCTTAAGTCCAAAAGGTGGTCTTACTCCTGTCTTTTGGCATGATCTTAATATGATGGTATCTAGAGAACCCATTAGTGATTGAATAGGACTCTAGCCCTCAAGATTATCCAGTACTTCATATGTGAATGGAGTTGGAAAAGGATCATGAATGCAAGAATCATTAAGCTTCCTGAGATCTATGCAAATCATTATTTCATCTTTCTGCTTATTTTATTGAACTACCATCAGACTCACCCAATCAAATTCCTCCACTGGTTCAGTAGTACCTACTGCAAGCATCTTGTTGAACTCCAAGCGGACCTTTTCCTTGTATTTGGGATTAAGACGATATGGGATTTGCTTAATGGGCTTCATGTTTAGTTTTAAAATTATTTTCATCACTCCCAAGTCTCCTATGATACCTTTTAGGTCTAAAAATTTGGTAGGTAACAAATCCTAATATTCACGGAGCAACTCAGTGACTATATCTATAGTGGCATCGTCCTAGTAATCTCCAATATTTGCAAGTTTCGGCTCCGCCTCTGTGCCAATGTTCACTTGTCTAGTCTTCAATGGTGCAATGATGACTAGATTCTCTATCTATGGTCCCTTAAATTTGTGGTGGTATTTGGCCTCTGTGATGTTAATATTCCTTGCATCCTCATCATCTTCTTCAACGGTCATATTATAGCACTCTAATGCATGGCGCAACTAGGTGCTCCAATCTAATTGAATCAATTCTGAAGGATACTACAGTATTCAGAGGTTTGTTGCCTTAACATCCTGCAGCGCTTCATCGATGCTTTCTAACACATCCTTAAAGCTGAAGATCATCCAAAATCCTTCTCTTAATATTTCCCACTCTACGGTACCATGGCAAAGCTCTGTTTCGAGGTACCAATTCATAGGAATGATGTCCAAAGTGTGACAGAAAATATGCACCCACTCTGGTTGCGACTCTGTTCCATAAACCTTAGTCCATTTTTATAAATTATCGTGTGGATCATTTCTTCCATCATGTTTTTCAGTTAGCTAAACTTTTGGGTGACCAAACCATAATTGCATCATTCTTCTATACTTGAGCCATTCATCAATATTGTCTTTATGCATACCCCACCACCGTGTAGGCGTAGTGCACAGTGTCAAATCCAATGCTTGGAAGTGATGCTTCTCAGGTAATTCCCTTTCAAATGCATCCAAAAATTTATTTGCATTAGTTAGACCATCATAATAAGGTAAATGGCTTACCTCCAATGACACACAACGTAGCAATTTAGTCATCATATTACAACCCAGTGTAGATACTTCATGTAACCTATTCTGCTAATGCTCCAATTCTTCATATGAATCTGATGTACAATAAATTCACGATCCCATGCAATTCATCCATTGGCTGTTAAATTAACCCAGTCTTGATCTCACATTGTTGTCTTATAGATTTGATCTAAATCATCGTCACTTTCCTCATAGTCATGAACTGGTTCAGTATAACACAGTCCTTCTGCAGGGTCCAACGGAACTACCACTAAGAGAGATTTCCTTTCAAATGACATTGTCTACTTCTTCAAATTAATTACCCCATTCATGTCTATAGCCCAATCAATTCCTTGGAGCATGGGTACAGATTGTTGTCATCAACAATCTCTATCACTTCAAAATTGGCCAATGCACTTGCACCTTCTATATATACAATCACTCCATGCAATCTCCCCATAGGGATAATCTTCTGTTGATTTTTCATTCTCAATTGAATCGGAGACCATTGCAGCACAAGTCCCCCCATTATTTCCCACGTCTATTTAGGCATAATGTTTGCATCCGACCCCAAATCCAAAATAACTTGGTCCATCTCATACTCTCATATTTGCATGGTAAGCCTCATCTCGCACCATGATCTTGTCTTGTGCTTGCCTATCTTTCTGACTACACGGTGCCCTTCTGGAGTACCTTCCTTACTGGCATGAAGTAGCTTCATACAAGTCTCCAAGAAAATGGTAACCATGGAGGGGTCAACTTCTTTACATAGCTTGTCCTAACATCCTAAGGTAGAGGCCTCAATGAAGCTTTGCTTTGCTTCCATCAATGTTTCCTTCATGTGCTCCAGATAAAACCCAACCTCCTATTTTGGAGCCTTGCAAACCTACTCATTTTCTTCAAGGTGATTTCCTTTATCATTACTAGTCATCATTCCACTTCACAGCACAATATTCACATTGGGCTCCTTATAGTGGGGTTTGACCCTCATCATTTGTGGATTTTGGGTCGGCTACTGAGGTTGCACCTTCTTCTCCTGCATCTTAGCTATTAGTATAGGGAATTCTTCTATCTTGTGGTCAAATTGAGTATAGTATTGGCATGATGGGTGTGTCTGGCTCATACACCCCCATGCGTAGTGTCATGGAACTTTGCAATTATAAAAAATAATTTTCCCTCAACCTCTACCAAGTCCTCCTCCTCCTCGGCCTCATCCACACCACAGATATCCTCCGTGTTCTCCCCAGCGCATTGATCCGGAGGCCAATTTTTTTTTTCATTCATTACATGGGCATTCTTTCCATCATCAATTCATAGCTACAAAAGTTATGCTCATCATGGCCTACCAATTTACAGAAATTGCAAAATAACTATTATAGTATCTGTACAAATTTTTCCAGCAATTGACAATTGTCCATTACATGTTTTCCAACTACATGATAGATAATGCACCACAACGAAGGCCCTGTAGTTTTTCCTACAACAGCATCCCGTCTCAAGGGCATTGGCCCTCCCCTTGTAATATAATTCACAAAAATAGGGAATTGATCTTTGTCATGCCCCTAGATTTATGTTTTAGGCACCAAACTTCTTCGCACACCTTCGGCTGAGCAACTTTTTCCTTCAAGCTCTCCAATTCCAAGCAGAGGTTTTGCAACTCCACATGAATGTGTTGAACTCCCAAAGTGGCATCCTGGATAGGTATCTCAAGCAATATGATCGGGATCTCCAGTGCTTCCACCTGATTCCCTATCTGTTGTTGTGATAAAGCAACCCTTAGGTGGGGTAGGAGCGAGGCTACAAACCATTCATAGTGATGAGTATGCATGAGATTCACGTTAGGCTCGCGAATCTGGCACTTCAATCTATGATCCAGCTCCCAAGGTGTCTCACGAGGCCTCATCATGATTTCATTGAATCTAATGACTGACTGTGATTCAGACTTGGGCCTATTGAATTCCTTATTCAAATTAGTCTGAGTGTCCACTATCAATGCCAATGGGTTATCAGTGCAATACTTAATGTGCCATGGAAACATGCAATCTTGTAGAGTAGTAACCAACTATGCCTTCTTTATATGATCATCTCTAATATTCTATGCCATCTATACAACCTTCGCAACAAACCAAAACTGATCTAGGTCCTCACTTCCCAAGCCCTTGAGAATGAGAAACTTCATGGTATTCGACCTATTGAATGGTGGCAGAGGTGGTAGTGGTGTGGGTGAAGGTGTATGTTGTGGAGATGAAGGTAAAGGTGGTGTGGGAGGGTGTGGCATCCACGGAAAATCTTGCCTTATCAACTATACAATGCTCCATGGTGAGGGTTGTACCTCTCCCTTGTCATCACTCGAAGGAGGTTCTATCAATGGGCTATATTTAGGACCTAGTCTCTCTAGATTTCTAAAGAATCGTCAACTTCACATACATCCAAACATCAAGGCAGTGGTGTAATCCTCTTTTCACACAAGATAATTTTAATCCAAGTATTCAAAGATTTCAAATACTTACCTCGCTATCCTTTGAAAAAGCGTCGCTCTGCTTCACTGTAGTTGATTGACATATCGATGTGAATTCTGTCACAAATTTTCCTATGAATCGATCAAGCGAGTGATCGATAGTGTGCTTAATCTTATCTTCAGAAGCTTCCAACCTTCGTACTAGCTCTGAGATCCACACTATTGGGCTACTAAGCCTCCACCTTCCTTGGTTGTTTGCCAATTTAGTGATCCACTCATATAGTTTGATCGGGAAGGTGCAGAAGAAGATTTCGTGTATTATGTGTATGGATACCTGTCGAACCATTGTTCTTTGTCAAGCGTCAATTTATGTTCTCTTGCACCATGAATTCATGGATCTTTCTATCCAACCACTTCTCAATTTCTTTCCTTGTCGGATTCTAGTGATTTAACATCACACATCTCTTTATCCAGATCCTAGTCCTGGAGACGGAACCATTTGTTGGCTTAGCAGGTCCTGACCTAGGTTCAGAGTTAGCTGCACCAAACAAATCCCTACACTAGTGGCCCTTTCGGCATCAATCCATGGAGCACATAATAAAGTCTCACCCGAAGTAGTATGGGGGGATGTTGGAGCCAAGTTTCCGCACCCAGAGATCAGCGTGATGTCATTTTATGCCCTAAATATGCCTTCGCATAGATTGATAAGCCTTAAAGGCTTATCGATATAAATTCCTTGAATCAGTCTCTAAACGTCTGTGAAGATCTATGACTAGATTTCATGGACCTTGAACAAGCTAATCAACTACTTATGTGCATCAAATATTACTCTTAACCAAACAATTATGCAAATTATCCTGAGTGTTCGATAACTTTAACATACAACACGATAATATTCACATAAGCACTTAACATCAATAGAATTCATATAACAATATAAATCATGTAAAATAATATACCAATACATCATTGTTTCATAAATGCATTACAACTTAAAGCACATTCATAAAAAGAAAATTAAAGAGATAAACACAAGTATTTTTGCAACAATCTTTTTTATTAGTATTCAGTTCATCATATAAACTCAAGACTTCCCTGCACACTGAGCTGCAAGGGTCCGTGCACTCAGTTTTGGACTCTACTTTAGGCCTCTACGCACTTAGCTACAAGGTTCTGTTTACTCAGCTGCAGACTCTACTCTAAGCCTCTGCACACACAGCTGTAGAGCCTTGCTTCTACTCTAAGACTTATACGATCTTCCTTCTACTGGCCCATTACATTCATCTTCATCTTCTCTTAGATTCCTTAGACTCTCTAAGGCACACTTATTTATACAATCCCATGGTTCCCGGACCATGGGTCGATCCTCAAAAAGCCGACTCAACTTACATAAAGAAGGGTAAAACGCTTTATGATTTTTGAACTATGTACGTGCTCTGCGACCACAATTTGCGGAGACTTTATATTTTGTACATCAAAAGTTGGTATTTTTTCCCTAAAACTTGGGCATTTTCCCCAAAATTGATCCAAGGGACCCCATCCCAACAATAACATCCAACATGTGGTTTGCCTTTGTGAACCTAATTCATTGGAGAAGGCATTCAGAGATGGAAGGAAAGTTGAAAGAAAAATAATGGAAACAAGGAAGTCTACCGATCACAACTATAAATATGGAAGTGTTGCTACCCTAGCCTTCCACAAACTACATGGTTTATACCAAAACAATTGGAGGAAAAAATATCAAAATTGCTTTCTTATAGATATGATATTAAATACACTGAAGGTCATAAGTATGTTGAGAAAAAATTATTCTACATAGATTACAAGGAGGAGGAAGAAAAGGAACAAGAAACATAAAAAAGGAGGATATACACTAGGAACCAACCCTAGAGAAAGAAGAAATGAATCCAACCATATCTTGTGATGCATTGGTAGGAATTACCACTCCTAGAACACTCACAATAGAAGGATATATCAAGAAGAAAATGGTAATAGTGCTAATTGATTTGGGTAGTACCCATAATTTTATTCATTGTAAGATAACCAAGGAATTGAATTACTTCCTATTTCCAACACCATAATGTCAAGTGATGGTTTCGAATGGAGGAACTATAAATTTCTCTAGAAGGTTCCATAATATCAAGCTAACCATGGGGAAATCTATATTGAATAGTCCAATGATTTCCATTCCAATGGGTGGTGTGGAAGTTGTACTAGGAGTCTAATGGTTACAATATTTTGGGATGATAACTTTTAACTTTCAAGAAAATTTATTGAATTTTTCTTGGGAAGGAAAGGAATTTGAATTAAGGGGTATTGAAGGGAAACTGTGAAAGATAATCCACTCCAATGGAATTGCAAATCTTCCGAAGAAATAACAACATGGCATAATTGCATAATTATGCTCACTAGAGGTTCAAAAATCAAAATCATCTATTTCTCCAGATCTCCAAAAATTTCTAGAAAATCATTCCAAGGTATTTGAAACTCCCAAATACCTCCCACCTATTTGTGATCATGATCATGTTATTTATTTGACTCTAGGAAGTGTGACTCTAAACGTCAAACCTTACAGATATCACTATGCCTAAAAGAGTGAAATTGAATGTATGGTTGCAGAATTTCTAGAGGCTGGTATAATTCATCCTAGCCAAAGTTATTTCTCTACTCCAATAGTATCGGTGCACAAGAAGGATGGATCATGGCATATGTGTCCAGCATATACAGAGCTCAACAATCTCACTATAATAGATAAATTTTCCATTCTTGTCATTGATGAATTGTTGGATGAACTACATGGAGAAATTTACTTCACCAAGTTGGATCTTCAAATTAGAATGCATACAAAAGAAATTTTGAAAACAACATTCAAAACACATGAGGGTCATTATGAATTTTTTGTTGTGCTTTTTGGGATTACTAATGCACCTTCCACATTTCAAGGTTTGATGAATTTTGTTTTCGAACCCTCCTTATAAAATTTGAGTTAGTATTTTTTTATGATATACTAACCTACGACAAGTCTTGGAAGGATCATTTTCAACATGTTGATAGGGTGCTCAAGCTATTGGACGAGAAACAATTATATCCAAAAACCTCCAAATATTTCTTTGGAGTAAACGAGGTGGAATATGTTTTTTGTATTGTATCTCATGAGGGTGTTAAGGTAGACCCTAACAAAATTAAAGCCATTAAGGAATGGAAAATCCTCACAACCATAAAGCATCTTTGAGAATTTCTCGAGTTTAGAGGATATTATCGCAAATTTGTTAAGAATTACGGGAGAATAGTAGCACCTCTAATAACATTACTGAAGAAAGATGCATTTTCTTGGATGCTAGAAGTAACTAAGGCCTTTGAACATCTTAAAGAGGCAATGTGCCAAGCACTAGTCTTAGCTATGCCAAACTTCATAAAAATACTTATTGTGTAATGTGATTCCCCAAGAAATGGAATTAGTGTTACAAAGGAAAACCCATTGCTTTTGAAATTCATCTAATCAAAGGAAAGTATTTACACAAACCTATTTATGAGAAGGAAATGTTGGAAATACTACATGAATTAAAGCAATGGAGGCTTACCTAATGGGAAGACACTTCAAGGTAAAAAAAACATCATGATAGTATTAAATGCTTTTTGGAACAAATATTATATTCACTAGAGAAGAAAAAAATGGGTCACAAAGATGTTGGGTTATGACTTTGAAATCATCTACAACAAAGGGAAGAAAAATTTTGTTGCAGATGCACTCTCAAGAAAGGATGAGGATGTGGAAGCATGGTTTTGTTCCATTTATATTATCCAACTTGATTGGAGAACCAAAGCAAGGGATGAATGGAAGAATTATGAAGAGGTGTGGACACATATTCAAAAGTTGTAGCAAAGTCCCAGTACATTTGATACATTTAGCTGGAAAATTGATTCATTGTGGTACAAAGATCACTTATATCTTTGTAAGAATTCCAAAATAAAGAAATAAATTCTTTTGGAATTGTACAAATCCCCCTTAGGAGGGAACTTGGGATTATAAAAACTTAACTCTTGGCCAAGAAATATTTTTTGGGGGATGGTCTTAAATATGATATTCAAAATTTTCTGACAATTTTTTTGTTTTTCCAACAAAATGTTAGAAAAAACGCTGAGAAGGGGCGGTGGGGGGAGCGGTGAGTCAGTATTTTAAACTACTTCAACTTTTATTTTCTTATTCAGATTTTTGTGTATGACAGTTATGAATTAAACCTAGGTATGTACGTGATTGTGATGAAGATAGGTAGAGTATATCCATTTCACTGAATTTTTTTAGTTAATTCATCATTTTTTTTTAACCTGAACTAGTATATCAGTACTTCATTAAACACTAATTAAACAGTAACCATGTGTAGTAAGAACAAAATAAGCCATCACACACAAGAAACACATGAACACGATATTTTTAGGTGGAAAACCAATGTGGGAAAAACCCACTGTTGCTTTTGTCTTTGTCTTCTTCTTTTATTATAAAGATAAATTTATTACAAACTAGTACTAGTGTAGACTCGTATTAGTACATGGGCACCCACCTACAGAATGCTATAACCTTCTCTTATTTTCCAGCTTCTACTAGAATCGAGATACAACCCCCTTATCCTGTATTCTTTGTGGATCACTTTTCAAAATGTTTCAAACTAGATCCATTCCAAAAATTAGACAACAATACGGAAACCAGCACTCTACCAAGTCACTTAATCAACGAACCAACTATATCATCAAGTAAACTATAGAAATAACATGTTTCAATAACCATACCAACTTATATCACTATATACCATTTCATCAAAATACCAAACCACATTTTGTTCATCACTGAAACCAAATTTTGTCACTACAAACCCTATTTAAACACATGTCAGAATTTATAAGTTATTGTTCTTACTCATACCTATGTATGGACGCATTTCCCATAAACCATACTTGCACATAGATCTCAAAATATTTGTAGATGAATTTGTATCCATGTACCACTGCATAAATCACCCAAACATATACTGAAGTCAAGATAAATCACTGAATCAAATACAGGTTATCACCTAGTAGCATCATCACAAGTCAACACTTTACTTCATAATCAATTCACACCGAACAATACTATCAAACTCATATAATTATAAGAGACATCATTGACATTCAACAACAAACATAGTAGAATAGATCAACCATTATCATCAACTCATACTGCAAAAAATTGGGAGATATACATGACTCTGAAAAAGAACTTTCACATTTGTACGCGCCTTTTATACTTGACACTGGCATACAAAATTGTCTAGTCTACAAAATGTATACATGACTATCTAGAATCGGATCTGTGTATGTACGTGTTTTTTCTAAATCACGCCTGCTTATAGATCTATAAGTACCGAGTCAAACCTTTGCTACACACAAGAACACCTGTCAAACCCAAATCTTGACATACACTATAACATATACACATAATAAAATCATCATCACAGATCTATTGCACAATAATAATATTATTCAATATATAGTCATTTCATATCTAATAGATCTGATCCATTATCATACTCCTTGATGCACACTTATTTCATATCAAACTAGTCATCAATAACCCAATACGTACACACTTATCACTTTGATCTCCATATCCTTTTATAGCTTAGGCCTTAGCCAATACCTTATGCCAATTTTATAGATATGTTGATGACATTATTTACTAGGATTAAATATATGTTATCGCACTCATTACTATGGGCCAATATCATGTAAAGGTTGTAGGTATCGAGAATACTATGGTGTGGAAATTGTATGCGACTTTGCTTCACCATACCCATGTATGTATGCAACCTTCTTTCACAAGATCCGCGTATACTTCTTAAAACATCACCTTTAGCCTTCCTCTATCCCTGAACTGATATTCCTTTGTCCAAACTCTCTGTCACATCTTCCTTGGCCTATATAGTCATTCTGCTACCATCATGTTGACATCTTTATCAAGTAGGTTTCCATTAAGGCCAACACATTAGTCATAATGCCAATAATGTCCCCCCTTTATAATTGATGACAACCACTTTGGTGTTTGCTCACCACCAATTGTAGACCCTTGTAACCATATATCAATCTTCTCTCCCAAGTCGCCAAGCATTCCCAAACACCAAGCAACTCTCCCCCTTTGAGATCAATGGAAAAGGGCTGACCAATGTTTAATGAAGGCCCATTTTGTAGTCTAATGTTGCTGAATATAAGCACTAACCATGTTGCCCCTAAGAATGTGTTGAAAATTATAGAAGATATACAAAGAAGTACATCATGCTATGACTCAACCAAATCTGACTTTTAATATCACCAAGGACTCATGCTTAATCAATTACCCAACAAAATGGGGTTACCCATTTGAGTCAACATTACATCAAA
Source organism: Pinus taeda (assembly GCA_000404065.3). Taxonomy (NCBI): domain Eukaryota; kingdom Viridiplantae; phylum Streptophyta; class Pinopsida; order Pinales; family Pinaceae; genus Pinus; species Pinus taeda. The sequence continues at coordinate 13,670 of APFE030149638.1, read as the reverse complement.
ATCCTAAAATAATGGGATTGCATACATGATGAACTTGACTCCAATAGTTCAATCATGATTGAGTATAAAAATTTACATCATGGGTCTTCATATGACCTTTACATAAAGATACAAATAGGACATTTATAACAAAAGCAAAAGACCTCAAGAAGACTAGGATAGTCATCAACAACTATCTTACACCATATAGGATTTGTACCATAAGCATTAAGTGTGACAAAAAACACTTTAGCAACATATGTGTCTTTAGCAGCATCATCCATGATATACATATCATGAACATAATCCTACTAGAATGCTGAATAAATCATAATACCAATAGAAACTATTAGAAGCATATAAAATAACCCCCCTGAACCTATGCCAATTGTTCACTATTAGATCTGATCACATTAACTCATCCATCAATTAGGTCATCAAAGTATCTTAATCAATAAGTAAGTTCGTTAAAGCATCAATGTCATATTGCAACAACTAATAAACCAACATAAGGCAATACCACTTCTAAGTAGCATATGAGTAAAAACAGACTATAACCAATAAACTAGAGGACCAAAATGCCAATAATAAATGTTTGAAGCATATTAGAGCATTTCCGTGAGTTTTCCCCAATGTTTTCCCCCTAAGCCTATAATGTTTGTACATGTTCACTGTTACTACATCAAATGTATTGTCAGTAATATAAGCAATATGAATATCAAAAGAACAATGAGAGTTATCATCAAAACAACATATGTATTTCCCCCCTGAATATGAAATATTCATTCGAATAATTAACGAAGTGATGAAGCACAGACCACTCCTAGTTTTTGTCAAAGATATTCAAAGGAATCAAGTGGAAGAGGCTTTGTATATATATGTACAACTTGTTCCTTGAGTGAACATACTCCATTTTCAGATTTTGTTAATGTACTTGTTCTCTCATAAAGTGATATTTGTGAGTGATTGGAGACATCCACAATGATTCATATTTTTATAGATTTCCGAAAACGAACTATGTAATTTATTTTATATGTCCAATGTTTTGTATGGGAACTCCATCCATCATCAGAGAACAAAGAGAGCCTTGAGAGTAAACGAATGTTGGAGCACCTTTTTATAGGAACCTTTTGGATTATGTATTCGTTGATTAATAGTTAAGAGTTTCGAAATAATATTTCAGCAACTTTACTTTTGAAAATTATAAAATTTGACCTTTTCTTCATTAAAATTAGTCAAATATTCATTGAGAATGATTAATTATGGACCAAGATTTGAACAAGTAAGACTAGGAAATTAGATTTTTAATTTGATTTTTGAATAAAGGAGAACGGGAGGAGATAGTCGATTTTTTTTGTTAAATTAAGAAATAGGAGATTAATAATTAGTAGTTATTTAAAATTAATTAAAGAATCAAAATTATATGAATAATTTTCGAAAACGGAACATAGATAAATTAATGCCAAATATAATATTTTACCATTTTCTCAATCTCAATCACTATTTGACTAATTTTATTGGAGAAAATGGCCAAATATTATATATAATTATATTTGGCATCAATTTATCTATGTTCCATTTTTTTAAATTATGCATATAATTTTAGTTATTTAATTAATTTTGAATAACTATTAGTTATTAATCTTTTTATTTATCAATTTAACAAAAAAAATTCAACTATCTTATCCCTCCTCCTTTATTCAAAAATCGAATTAAAAATCTAATTTCCTAGTCCTACTTGTTCAAATCTTGGTCCATAATTAATCAATCTCAATCATTATTTGACTAATTCTAATGAGGCAAAGGTCAAATATTATAATTTTCAAAAGTAAAGTTGGTGAAATAATATTTCTAACACTTAACCGTTAATAAATGAATACATAATCCAAAAGGTTCCTATAGAAAGGTGCTCCAACACTTGTTTGCTCTCAAGGCTTTCTTTAGTCCCCGATGATGGGTGGAGTTCCCATTTGAAACATTGGACGGATCACATATACTACACAGAACCCTTACGAAAATCTGTAACAAAGTGATATTTGATTGGAATATTCTTAGCTTTTTAGTGCATGACAAAATTTGTAGAAATACTTATGGCACTAGTATTATCACATAAAATAGATATAGGTTAAGGACAAGTGAGTTTGAATATCTTGTAATGTTTTCATCATCCAACGAAGTTGAGTGCAACAAGATGCAATAACAACTTATTCTGCCTCAGTAGTAGATAAAGAGATAAATTTTTTTTTTTTTTTTTGAACCTTGATACCAAGCGGGGTCCCAAATAGAATGCTATTCCACTAGTAATTTTGTGATCATCAACATTACCTGCCCAATCTACATTTCTGTAAGAATGAAGAGAAAATTTTTCATTTTTGGGATACATAGACCATAATATTGAGTTCCTTGTAGGTATTTGAATATTCCCTTTAGTGCATGGAGACGAGTTTCTTTAGGATTTTCTTGAAATCATCGAAAAATCCCAACTACATGCATCATGTCTGGTCTTGTCCCTATGAGGTAGCACAAGCTCACAATAAAAGATTTATTTTTTGGTTGATTTAAGGGAGAATCATCATGTGAACTAAGGTTACAACATGTTATCATTGGTGTGCATGCAGGTTTGTAGTCTTCCACTCCATACTTATTTAAAATTTGCTTGAGGTACTTAGTCTGCGAGAGAAAGATTCCATTCTTTTCTTGCCGAACTTGATGACCAAGAAAGTATGTTGGTTCACCAAGTAACCTTTGACATTTCAAAATATTGATGAATGACTAAGGAAAAACTTTGAATCATATAAACTTCATTGCTTCCAAATATGATGTCCTCTATGTAAACAACAACTATTAAAAGTTTACCATCACCGATTTTTATATATAGATTGATATATATAGATCCCTTAGTGAAACCTTGTTGTTGAAGATATTTGTCAAAGCGATAATACCATGCACGAAGAGATTTTTTTAGCCCATATAATGCCTTCTTAATTTTGCAAACAAGTTTTTTATCATTTCCTAGAATGAAGCATTTAGCTTGCTCAATATAAATTTCTTCTTCTACGTCCCCATTCATACATGCATATTTAACATCCATTTTGATATACTTTAAAGTTATGAAATCTTGAAAATTCAAGGAAAATTTTTATGGCTTCAAGCCTAGCTACAGGTGCAAATGTTTCTTCAAAGTCTATTCCTTCTGGTTGGGAATAACCTTTGCATACAAGTCTTTATATATTTCTAATTACCTCTCTATTTTCATTTAATTTGTTTTTGAATACCCATTTTATCCCAATAACATTTTTATCAGGAGGTCTTAGTACTAATTCCAATGTATGGTTCTTTTCTATTTGGTCAAGTTCTTCAGCCATAGCCTTAATGCAACATTCACCTTTGCTAGCTTGATTTACATTTTGTGGTTCAATTGTGGATAATAAGGCTAGATACTAGAAGTTCCAACAATATTTATTCTAGTTTATAATCCAACTTCCTTATCAAATAATGTAAACTTTGAAACGGAAACTATAAACTCAAAACAGGAACTCTGGCCAAAATAACCCTGTAAAAACATAAAAAACAGTGCTAAAAACAAAAAGTGTTGATGCTGGAATAACACATTTTTTCTTCTAAGGTAAATTTTCAACATGTTTTAAAAATGGCGGTGAAAACCAGTTTTTTGTGCAAAAATTGTCCAAAAAACACCCTCAAGACGAAGTGTTGATGTTCAAATAACATATTTTTTTTCAATGGTAAATTTTGTGTAAAAAACACCCTCAAAATGAAAAGTGTTGACGCTAGGATAACAAATTTTTTCCAAGGATAAAATTTCAACATTTTAAAATAATGGTGTAAAATATTTTATCATGATCCCGAAAAACATTAAAATTAAAA
>APFE030149636.1:0-10472 GCA_000404065.3 Pinus taeda | reverse complement strand
AGGTCCAAAAAGATTAAAATCTAGAGGAGGGATAGCACTTCCGATGACTTTAACGAGCCGGAGAGGCCAATCACTCGGCAACCTTTTCATATTTTACGAGTCAGTTAAAAAGAGCTTAAAGGAGACTCGTTTTCGAGGAACGAGCGATGGTTTCGAGTAGCAGCTGATTCCAGGTAAGGTTTGGAATTCTCCAATCACGGCAGTGTCACAAGGATGGCTAATAGAATCACTCTTCACAGATGTTCCTTGAAGGGGTAAACAATCATATGGGGTGAATGATCGGCTAAAAACAGAGTGGAGGTGATGATGAAAACACGACCAAGACTCAAAAGCTGACGATAAGGCATTCACAATGGTTATTTACCGGTTCATTTTTTAATTAGCTTAAACTCAAGGGGAAACATTTTCTCATGACATATGTTTATTTTTTAACGAGCTTGAACGATGCGCTAAAACTGCTCGTGATAATGGTCATTGAGTCTTTGATTCACCATTAGCATTTCGTTCTTTCAAAGATTGTACTACCTGTTCATTTGCTTCATCAAACCGATTAGAAATGAAAACATATGCTTGATAAATGAGTTAGGAACACTAATATTTTACTTGAATTATGTGCATGGTAAATTAAAAGTGACTTTTACCTCTCATTTTACCATTTCATTTGAATTTGGTTTGTTGGAGCTTTGGAGGTGCTTTCCCCTCCTGATTTTCAATCGCTGATTTCGGGAGATTCTGTGGACGATTCCTGACGCCACTTGGACCAGGTAGGAGCTAAACTCGTGCTCTTCAATTGCATTCTTTTCTTTTTTGAATTCTGAGCCTATTTCCTTGCTCTACTGAGCCTCTAGGGTTTGAATAACTCACCCTGGCACCATCACACCCTTCCTTAATCGAAAGGTGCGATGCATACTAGTCTTCTCACTGACTAGTCAGTATGCATCACTCCCAGTACACTTACTGGGGTGCGATGGGTGCAAGGAGGAAAGTTTTTGCACAGTTTTATCATAGATTTTTGCCTGTTTTTTACCAAATGAAGATCCTGACTCTTCTCTTGTTTGTTTTCAGAGATTCATCGGAGCAAAATGGTTGTTACATGGGGAGAACGCGAGCATGAAGAAGAGGACATTGATTCTTTACATGATCCGAGCACAGTAGCTGCATTGCGGAACTGTGGCTTGTTGAAGTTTTTCCATATCTCTAGAATAAGGCAACAAATCATCTTGTTGCAATATTTCCTCAATGCCTGGGATCCTATCAACCAGGTGTTCCAGATTAGGGGCAAATCGATCCCCTTGACTATCGTGGACATCTATTTTCTGACCAGTTTATCGAGGTATGGTGCCCCTCTCTCCTTATCAGGCTCCGCCCGTGGGGGTGAGTCCGTGAGGGAGTACATTTGTCGGCACTGTAGAGAGGGATCTCAGCTGAGTACAGATGGCAAGATCAATATCCGAGATGTCACTGACCGGCCCTTGCAGACCATTCTGTTCACTTTTGTCAGACTGGCTGGTAGTTCTGCTCTTCACATAGCTAACAGGTCTTACATGCAGTATGCTTTGGAATTCCTTGAACCGAAGGTGTTCAACTGGTGTGATGCAGTACTCTCTGTGATGAAATAACAACTGACCAAGTTGAAAAGCGGAAGATCCAAGAACTTCAGCTATGGTTCTATTTTGACCACTTTCGCTTTGGAGAGAATCCCACTGATGCAGCGGTAGTACATTTCACTTGGCCTACCTCCACCGACTGAACCACGGATGCAGAGATGGGTTGACCTCATGTCTCGACATGCTGGCCAACCCCAGATTTCTTTTTCTAATACTTTCTTCAAGTGGTTCGATCATCAGGAGATGGTTTATGCCAGATTCCCATATACTGGCATGGATTTCCGGGGTGACCCGGATTAGGTGTTGCCGGTTGGCGAGCAGTGGGGTGCTATGGATAATTCTTCTAACCATATCTTTGTTCATTGTTTTTATAATGTTCTTATGTTTTTTGATCAAGACTAATCAAAACTCATGTGCTCATGCAAATGTTGGACCAGTTCGACCGGCAGTACGCCGCAGAGACCCAACGGTCGCTCCAATAGGAGAGGTTGTGGGGAGCGCCATCCTTCATGACCTTGACGTGGTCGAGACTCTTTCAGCACTACAGGACTAGATCGAGGGTCTTACCCTTGGTATCCCAGATGTGAGGACCGACGAGCTGTCTCTGCAGTTGCAACGACATACTACCGGAGTGCCGACTCGATGGACTAGGCTTTTACGCATGATTGCACAGGTGGTGACTTGCTATCACCAGCATCATTAGACTAGGATGTCCCCTAGAATTTTGAGTTTTGGGTCATTTAACCGATTATGTCTTGGTTACGAACATTATGTAAAACTATAAAAAGTTATGAATATATTTTTGATTTTCGGAGCTTTAATTTGGTTAAGTTACATGATCCTACTGCATATATTGATGTGATGCTACTTTTTATAAATGTCGCAAATGTCTATCTAAAACATAATTTGCCAATGAGTCTGTTAATGTGTTTAAAATTCTGGAAATATGTTGATATTGGATGAAATCGAACTATCTTTCCAAAATTCTGACTCTTAGGAACATGTGATATATAGCTGGATTCCGTACAGAATAGATGCCGGTGAGTTGTAGAATGATGAGCTGTGAGTCTAGCCTGACGACAAGTCGACGTATGCCATGTGTGATGGAATTAAAGAGGAGTTCTATCAATGCACTATATTCAGTGATATTGTTCGCCGAATGACCAATGCACACCCCTCTGAAACTTACTAACTCACCGCTGGGATTGAAAATGGCCCATGCCGTAGAAGACAGGTTCCGCAAACTACGACTTGCTCCGTCGGCATATCCAATGAATGATTCCAATAGGTTCGACATCTGCAACGAATGCAAAAAGTGGATTAACTAACCAAAATAAATTCTCTTGGCAAAAACAAAAATGTAACAAAAGCATGAGGATTACTACGTGGAATTAGGCATAGTAATGCTTGAGGTAAAACCCATTGCGAGTTTGCGCCAGTGGAATCCCATCATAGTCCATCAACTCGTAGACTCCTTTTGCTAATACTCGCTTAACAATATAGGGACCCATCCATAACGATTTCAATTTACCTGCTCCCAACTTATCAGATTCCTGGTCATAAAGTAAGACTAGGTCACCTTCTGAGAAGATGCGAGGTTTGACATTCTTGTCAAACTATGCTTTGACTCATTTCTTATGAGCTTCGTTGGTCGAAGCTGCATCACGATGGGTTTCATCCAATTGGATTAGTTCCAAGAAACGAGCCTCTTCTTCTGAGGTTCCGGGGAGAAGGTCGACTGCGAGTTTGAGGGACGAGATTTCACATTGAACAGGTAAGATTGCTTCCAGACCGTACACAAGTTGAAAAGATGTGAACCCGGTTGCATTTCTTACCGATGTCCAGTATGCCCACAAGGCTAAGTACAGGATTAGGTGCCAATCCCGTTTGTGGACCCCAATCATCCTTTGCAACATGTGCTTTAAGACTTTGTTGATTGCCTCAACCTGTCTGTTAGCTTGCGGATAATACGGAGTAGAGCTGTCATGGGACAGTCCTAATTTGGCAGCCAACTCAACCATCATGTGATTGCAAAAATGCGATACATGATATGTGACTATGGCCTGTGGAACGCCGAATCTAGAGACTACGTGATTAAAAAAGAAAAGGGCAGTCGTTTCGCCACTGTTGTTTAATGTAGGCATCGCCTCGGCCCATTTGGTAAAATAGTCTACTGCGACTATGATATACCCATGCCCCCCGGCCGAGGTGGGGTTACATTTCATGGAATCTATGCCCCATTTGGCGAATGGCCCAACAGCTACTACTGGTTGTAGAGGTGCGGGTGGTCTTCTGGTTTTGCTATCGAAAATTTGGCAAGCATGACAACTTCTAACTGCAGTTATGCAATCTTTGAACATTGTTGGCCAGAAGTATCATGCTCGCAAAAATTTTTGCGCCGTAGCATAACCAGATTGATGCCCCCCACATGCGCCTGAATGACAATCATTCAGGACTTTTTCAGCCTCCTCATGGGTGAGGCACCTTCGCAGAACTATATCGATACCACGATGGTAAAGGGTATCACCAACGATCACGTAGTCTTTCGCTTGGTATCAAATACGTCGTTGTTCAGAGCGTGAGGTATTAGACCTATATTTTTGTGTCTGGTGATAGATGATTATATCTCTGTACCACAGATCACTTGAAGATATCAGAAACAAATTTTCATCCATGATTGCTTCTTCGGATGTTGCATCGTTGGACGACGATGGGAGATCACATAGTAACTCCACGAATATGAGGGCTTTCTTTGATTTGGACTTTTTGAATTCCAGATCAAACTCTTGTAGAATTGCTATCCATTTTGAATATTTTCCCCCCAGCAACTGTCGTGACAATATATAAGTCATGGGGTTGCAATCTGATAGAATGGTAGTTTTTCTGAAGAGGACGTAGTGTCCAAATCTCTGTATCGCTTGAACTGCTGCGAGGGTGAGCTTTTCAATGTAGGAGTATTTCATTTCCATATCATTTAAGTTTCAACTTAAATAATATATAGGATGTTCAATTCCATTGTCTTCTTGAAATAAAACTATTGCTATGGTCGTATCTGCTACAGCCAGATATAGGCTAAGTCTTTTTGATAATCAGGAGCATACATTAATGGCGCTTGCATTAGATATTTCTTTAAAGCATCAAAGGAAGCCTGCGCGACCTGATCCCAAATGAAGGGTACTTCTTTTTTCAATAGACAAGTATAACCTTTAGCTAGTTCGGCGTAATTTGGAAAGAACCTCCTAAGGAAGTTTGCTTTCCCTTGGAGTTTCTGAATCTGAAGCAAGTTTGAAGGTGGAGACAAATCGATGATTGCCTGAACCTTGCATGGGTCGAGATGAATCCCATCCTTTGAGACCACGAAGCCAAGAAAATGACCAGAACTGACACAAAACACACATTTGTGAGGATTGAGTCGTATCTTGTAGTGTCAGCAACGTAGAAATATTGCTCTCAAATGGCGCGGAAGATCGGTCCGCTTTCGCGAATGAGCTGGGAGATCATCGAGATATGCTTGAATGATGTTTTTGATGTCATGGAAAGCATAGTTCATTACTCTCTAAAAAGTTTCCCTTGTGTTCTTCAAACCAAAGGGTAGCTTGCGATATGCGAATGTGCCCCACGGACAAATGAATGTAGTCTTTGACTGGTTCTGTGGGCAGATATTTATTTGATTATACCTGGAAAATCCATCCATAAAAGAAAAGATTTCGCATTCGACGCATTCATCAACTATCTGGTCAATAAAGGGTGTAGGGTAGTTGTCTTTCAGATAAGCTTGATTTACATTCTTGTAATCGACGTACACTCTAATCGTTCCTTGTTTTTTCATCACAGGAACAATATTCGATACCCAATAGGTCAGAGGAACGGGGTAAATGAAACCAGCATGGAGGAGTTTTTCAACTTCCTCCTTGATGGCAACGGCTTTCTTGGGGTGCACCTGCCATAGTCGCTGTCGTACCAGTTTGACATCTGGATACCTCTTAATTTCATGTTCAACTATGCTTGAGTCAATACCTGGAATTTCATCATATGACCAAGAAAAGACATCTCTAAACTCGTGAAAGAGAGCGCTATATATTACCAGTTCTGAAGAAGAACAAGATTTGCCAACATGAATATTCTCTACAACATCTATTTTGGTTGAGATATTTATGGCAGTAGTCTCTTCGATATTGGATAGGTTTTTCTCGGAATCCACCGTATTTACAGTTTTTTCCAGAAAGTCAAATACTGAAGGATGGTGTAGGTTACCAGAATTATCTTCTTTCCAGTTCAGAAGATGGGAATGATGGTGGTAATCTTCCCATGGTGCCCCATCAATCATCATCGATTGAATGATTCCTTTGTTTGTAGAGTGTACTTGCGACCAAGGATCTGAAAGGGTGTCATATTCCTTAGACCTATCTATCCAAACGCTTGATGAGCATTGATGCGGGTTTGCCTCCCATGCTAAAAACATTGATTGCTATAATATTTCCAGTGGGGTTAGAGGCAAGACTTGCAGATGATCCATTTTAACATCGTTTTCTGACATCTTTTGAATGGAAGATATCATATTGCAGGTTCCTACATTAGCCACTTCCGCCAAATTCGTTGGAGGCGGTAGGGTAAAAGTTCCCATTAATGTGGGGTCTTTTAGTAGGCCTACTCCGATATTGTGAAGTGTGTTAGGGCTTCCATGGATCATCGGAATGCTTCCCGTAACTTGCGAACTGTTGGGGAGAAAAGTTTGTTGGTCGATGATTGTAATTCCTCCTTGGGAAGGAAATGCAATTTTCCTAAAATAGGTCGACACAACAGCTGCCATGGCATATATCCAGGGTCTTCCCAGTAGGATGTTGTAATCGAGGTTTCCGTCGATGACTTCAACATTGATTTCTACTATTTTTCCCCCCAGTTCGACTTGCAAGTTACTTAATATTCCATACGGGGTGTATGTTCGTCCATCAAATGCTTTTAACGTCGTAGATGATCGCGACAAGGATGGAGACCCTAGAGTTTTCCAGCAACTCATCGACATGATACATGTGGATGCCCCCTCATTAATAATTGTTCTATGAACAGTTTTGTTGAGGGCTTTCACTTGAATGAGGAAAGCTAGTTGAGCTGGTAACTAAGGATCGTATCCTTTGTGATTAAAAGATACAAGATTGGAATCTATTGGGTCAATCCACCTATTGCTGATAATAAAGCCTGCTTTTGGGAGGGGCAATTTTGCAGTACCTCAAGAGTCGAGATCGCGGAGGGAAATTGGGCTAAATCCTCCACTATATTATAGTGTTGTGCTACTCGAGCACGAGGATTAAATGTCAATTTGTGTACTACTCCCTTTGGCGGTTTTATTGTTAATTCAGGAATGACGGGGGGCACAACTTCGGTCGAAGTTGTTGTTGAACTACTAGGTTGATCATTATCCTTGTTGTTCAACATCTGTGGATTCCCGTAATCTTTACTCCTTGTCGATATCAGAGCATCATTCAGTTGCTTTGAAACTAAAACATCAGTACTTGGGACGAGGAAGCATTTTTGCTAGCAACCAGATTTGTTCCTGGGTTCGGAAACGGATCAGTCAATACAGCCGAGGTTCTTGAACTATTGAAGGATTTTCTAAGTTCATCTTTATATGGACACTCTCTGGTTCAATGATCCTCATCACATATATGACATGGAGTTTTTGGTTTCCCATTCCCAGAAGGGTTTGCAGAAGCTTTTTTAGGAGATGAGTCCTCCTGGTTTTTCTTCTTCCCTTGTTTTTTCTTCTTGCCTCCTGGTTGCTTGGGTTCTTTGCCTTTGTCTGTTGACACGGCATTTACTTCCGAGGCTAGAAGTTCCTCATTTGCATTTTGACTTGAAACCGTGTGGGCCTTTTTCGATGTAGCCTTTGTGGTTTTAGTGGTTGTCGTACCTATCACACCATCGCCGACACGAGAATCTTTGTTTGATTTAGGAGGTGGAGGAACGGAAAATTCTGGTCTAGGAGCATTAGGGATTTTATTGTAGAGCGTGCCAGACTAAGTATAGATCAAGTCTAGATATTGTGCATGAGCAATAACTTGCTCTTCAGTGATGACTCCTCCCTTTGCCACATCTTCTATAATAGCAGGTAACAGAGACTTAATAAACCATTCAGCCAATAGCTGATCAGGAATATACGTTTTTACCATTCTACGACGACGTCGCCATTCATGAATATGATCAGATATGTGAGCGGCTGTCATTTGTTTGAAATTGGTAAGTAGCTCAGTTCCTGTTTCGTACCTTATAGGTAACTGAAAATGGGTTAAAAAGGTTGTGGCTAGGGTACCAAAGTTATCAAATGAAGCTCTAGGCAGTTCGATATACCACTTTGCCGGCGGACCAGTTAGCGTTCGCTGAAAGAGGCGAAGCCTGATCGAATCATCATTGAGAATGTTTGATGAACACCATAGATGAAAGGTCATCACATGATTCGACGGGTCTTCGCCCAGATTTCCATTAAATTTAGGAATATCATACGAAAGTTTATGCGGAATCGCCAGCCACCAAGGGGCATAGGCAATTGGATCGTTCATTAGTCGACTTAGATCCGGTAACTCTAAAGTTGCCACAAAAGGCAATTGTTGATTCAAGCTTGGTTGACCATACCCAAGATAAGATGGAATCGCTTGAGCAGTCGGTCTTTGCATACTAGCATAATGCATTTGATGTTGGTAACGTTGGTAAGGTTGATGGGCATAACCATTATGATATGGTTGATACGGCTGCCCATTACTTGCAAAGACTTGTTGCTCATATCCTTGGTAAGCCGCTAGATTTGCGGTTGTTGGTATTTGCCCCAGCCATGGTTGTGAAGGCATGGGTTTGCCGACTGCTGTTTGACCAAGATGGGGGTTGGTGTTCCCCATTTGAACCTGTGCCATTCCACTAGTTGGTGATTGCGGTTGTGTCGTAGGTACAAGAGATTGTTGCATTACAACTTGTGAAACTTGAGGTTGGCATACAACTGGTGACACTTGTACTTGTGATACTGCCACAATAGCCGACGTAGTGGGGATATTTGTCATAGGTAACTTTGTTGTATTGAGCATACAACTCTTGGTTGTTGAGGCAGGATTAGCACCCAACCGCTAGTCGTGATTCCAGCATAACCCAAATTGTGTTGTGAACTCACGCATGGTTGTCCTTCCGAGGAAGGCAATGAAAGGGTATACGGCCCTCCATATGATGGTAATCCAGTACTCAAAGGAATGATTTGCCTTTGGGGACCAGTTTGCCCAAATTGACCTTGTGAAGGATCAATTTGTTGAGACTCAAAGTAAGAGATTCTAGATATAATTCCGGACGAACAAAAGGGAACAGTCCATACTGTCGAAATAGCCCCTCGATAGACTCCATCCAGTGATTGAAAGTTGGTTGGGACAGACGGCACACCGGCGAACATTATCAAAGTAACAGAAGGAGCTTCTGCTGTTGCTATCTTCAGGAACTTCCAATGGTAAGTGAATATCTTCTGATGAAGAAGGATACAGGGCGATCCCAGCTCCAAGTTACGTTGGAGTGCTAGATGGAGGATCTTCCACAATCTCTTCTATGGCAACCAATCTAGGAGGAAGAGGCAGACCGTCAGGTCTGTAAAATATTTCTGGTGCCGAAGAAGATATAGGTTCTACAACAACAGATGGTTGGGGAGTAACACCTTCCGAATCATCTGTAGATGGAGTCGGTTCAGGAATAGAAGTGTTTGCCATCACACTAGGGTCAATTGCAATTTCCTTTTGTTGTTGCGAAATTTCTTCTCTAGAGGCAGGGATACCAGAAATGTTCGGAGTAACCGGAGTCTCTGAGGATGTTGGAGTGCTTGCTCCAACCAACCTAGGGGAATTTGATCTAGTCAAACATGTTTGCTTTGTCCGGAATGGTTGCGCTTCCGGAGTCAATGACGGTTGGCTCGTAAGTCTCTGCGAACGACGAGGTTTTGATTGACTTTCTTCCACGATTGCAGATTACTTGATCAACTCAAAATAAAAGGGAAAAATGTTTTTTCGAATTAAATGAATTTTAGACGCTTTGACACAATTTGTTTTTTCAATTTTAAAGAGTCGAAAAAAAACAAAAGAGGACTCTAGTCACCCTCGATTTTTATTGAGCCTGAAGTGACAAGTGCTCAGAGGACCTTTTCCTTTAAGGAGTCTGAAAAGGAGCAAAATGGACTTCTCTGGAGATCTAGGCAGAGGGGATTACCAAACCAATCACAAAACTGCAAAATACTTTTTACGGTACGGCAATCAATCTTCCCGAATGTTGTGTCAGTGCATTACGATTGATAGGGCGGTAGACACGACTTCCTAAGGATAAAGGATGCAACCTATTGTGATCTCCCAAAATATACTCGACGGTACATGGGAGCACAAGTCCATACTGGTACTTGCCATCTCAGAGTGGAGGAATCACCCAACCAACAATGAAAACAACAGTTACCAGGTTTTATTACACCTGAATACGTCTCTAGCCTAGACCTCTAGATGTTGTGCGTTAGGTTCCAAAGCGTTGTTAGATTCATTAAATTTATTTTAAGTTGATCTTGCTTAAAAATTTGCCTTTCAGGTTCACCGCATGATGTGTATACAATTCCTAAAATGCAGTCTAATATGATAAACAAACGTTTAATCTTCTTTTGACGATGAAAATCCTAGCTACTAAGGAAAGAAAGTTAAGAATCTTCTGCAAAGAGCACAGAGCACATGCTAAATGCACTGTCCTAAATCAAAGCAAGCAGTCAAAATGCAAATGCACATGCATGTATTTGTTTTCAGCCTTCTTAATGTATGAATGATGATAAGAAATCTATGTGCAAATCTGAATTACTTTCAAAGCGACAATACT
>APFE030149635.1:0-12213 GCA_000404065.3 Pinus taeda | reverse complement strand
GAGCCTACGGTTGGGAGGAGAGTCGTCCCCAAATCTTGTTGCGGTAAGCCTACTTCTACCACAGGTAAGCCGAGGTAAATAATCTTCATAGTTTAAATTCAATGTTAATAAGTTAATTAGATATCTATCTAGGGCTGTTACAAATAGTTGGTTCTGGATCAATTGGAGAAGGCAACTTGGATCCAGGAAATCAACTCAGGAATACAGTCATGTCCTGTGGGGCAGGGTAGACAAGAACTTATGTACTAGAAAAGGATTGAGAAGGTAGAGTAAGACAACTGAGGAGTTAAGGAGGGCATAATAAGCTATGAATCCTCTTTAAACATCATAAAACATTGAAAACTAAATGCAATCCCAAGACAAAGCACTGTAAATCTAGTGTATTTTGTCTATTCACCTTGATTCATTTAGTTAGAAGAAAGAGAGAGATGTGGATACATGTAAAATATTAGAAAAACTCATTACAAAGAAGAAACAATACATAAAACTCACAATCACAAGAATCCCACAAAAATAGCTGTGAAACGTGGTTGTATTCCTTGCCAACTGCTGATACAAAATGTTCAGTGAGTCCAACACTTCTGCCAAAGTCTAGCCTTTACAAATGAATCAAAAAGTACATGATATAGGCAAGGAAACTACTCAAGCTATCTATCAGGGTCGAATCCATGAGAAAATGGGTGGTTTCAACCATATCTAAACTAAGAATAGGAATATAGGCAGTGGAAAAACTTGCCTCTAAAACCAAGGAAACCAATTCATTCAGTTCAAAACCATCTTTGACTTGATGTATCTACCCTATTAAGTGTTTTACATCCATAATTACATCAAATTACATCATTCACGATGATAATTTCTCCAAGAGAGAGAAAAAGTCAACTGCAGAGAAAACTAAGCGAAATCTAGAAAATTAGGCAAAACTCACAAAATTCCTCCCATGCACAGTGCCACTAATCCTATGCGCAATGCTTTTTCTAGGCCACTTTTGGAAGGCTTCCCAAAGTCCAAATAAAGTGAAGGATAGCTTGTTGGAAAGCTTGGTGAGTCTACTTTCTGGAAAAACTTGAATTTCTGAATTTGGAGTCCATTTCCCCTCCAAAAGTTGATTCTCCCAAGATTGCTTCCTGTGTGGCAAAAAGTTGGCCGAGAGGGCACTTTTTAGGTGTTTTTTTGCCCTGTTGGAGACCTAGAACTTGTCCAAAATTCTCAACCATTTCTGAGCTTTCATATTTTTCCATGCTGATTGCAAAAATATATATTTTTTTGCAAATGGATGCCTCCAACAAAAGCACAGTGCCACCGGCTGTAAAAACCTGTTTTTTACATTAAAATTTTAAAAAGGACAAAAATTGCTCCAAATTTCTTGAAATTTGGATCAGTGATCCTTGTTAGGTGCTTTGCTGGGCCAATGATGCTTCAACCAAGATCTTGAGCTTATCTCACTCTTTTTTGCTCCTCAAATCTCTTTTTAGCTTAGCCTTTAACCTCTTCACCCTTCTTTTGCAAATTTTGTTTCGGGTTAGGTAGTGATAGGCCATATGGTGCAGCATTTTTTTCTCTTTGTTGGCTTTCTCAAGCATCTTGTCCAGGTGAATGTTTTCCCTCTCCAACCATGACTCTTGGTCATCCTCAATTTCTTGCTCAAGGGAGGTCATCTTGATCTTTCTCTTCTTTACCATTTACCTATTTTCCCTAATCATTTGCAGCTCCATCATAGCTTGTTTATCTGTCAGCTGATTGTTCTCCTTTTCAAGAAAGTTGATGGTCCATTTGGCTCTCTCAAGATCAAGATATAAGGCTTGTATTTCGACATCCTTCTCTTTGATAATCACGTCTTTGAGTTTTGAGCTTTGAGAGCCCAAATCAGTGACATCCTCCTCAATCAAAACAAAATCACTGTCTTGCCCTTTAGTAGGGCCCTCCTCATGCATCCTTTGCTTCCCTTTGTCTTTTCTCTTGACTATTGGCCAAATTGTATAGTTGGAGAAGAAGGAAAAGCCCCTTTCACCCCTAGTGAAGATAACATTTGCTTATGGTCTAGTGAAGAAAACGAGACCCCTTCCACCTCTGGTGGAGATAGTACTCGCCTGGCAGCAGCAAAAGCCTCCTGGTGCCTCTCTCATAGGTGACAAACACCGGCACACTTGTAGTTTCAGTTTCATGAACACTTGGCTATCCTGATGGCCCTCCTTCTTCCTGAGGCACTAATGGGATCACCTGAGGGCCTTTGAAAATCTCATGGGAAGGTATCCCATGGTATGTTCAGCAAGCTTACCTGATGCAAGCCAACAATTTTAATCAGTGAGAAGTGGTAAATGCTGTTGAATTGTTGAGGAAAAGGTTCAGAGCCATCTTCTCAATATTCCTGCATATAAAGTATGGAAGATTCATCATCCTCACTCTTGTGAAATGCATCAACAATCTGACATGATATGTATGTAGGCGGGAAAACCTTCCTTCATAGGTGAAATACTTGATGATGAGTTTGATGAGAGGAGCATAAATGTTCTTCAAGTATTTGAAAGGGAAACCTTGTTGATTTTCCTGTGATATCTAGCCTTAATGTAAGGCTCATAATTTTTTCTGCCCACATGTTGTCCCTTATTCCACCGTTCACCTACATTAGGGATGCCTGTTGCTGCTGCAATGGCGTCAGGCGTCAAGGTGAAAGAGACATCAACAAGGTTCACCTGTCTATTGTGGAGATGAAGAACAAACAACCTAGCAAGATCATGATGATATTTCACCCTGTCTACCATTTCACAAAACTGATAACAAGACTGATGTTTAAAGCAAGTTACAGCAAGAGGGTAGGCAAGTAATTCTGTAAGAGTAGTGGGCTCCTCCTGGATGATCTTTCCTCCTTTGTGTGGTTTTCTTGGTACATGAGCCTCTATGGAAGAATCACAGAGAGTTTCCTCTTCCCTCTCATAATTTGAATCTGTCTCCATGCTTGTGAATTTGAAGTGCTAGGGTTTGGTAAATGGGAGTGGGGTTTGGGGAATGAATGTTGATGATTTTTGGGAGAGGGAATGAATTTTGACAAGCTCAATATAGATGAAGTGAAAAAGAAGAGCAATGACCTTTCAAAATTTGCAAGAGAGGATTTAGGAACTAGCTAGGGTTTGTATTAACTATTTAGCTAGGGTTTTGCTTAAAGGAAACCAAAAACATCCAAGGCACCAAAGACAACTTCCTTGAGGAAGTAGGAATGTTTTACTTACTTGGAACAAACTTTAATTTTATTTTTAGGAAGTTTGGAAGAGTTTTGAAGCGTTTCTGGCTTTAGGAACAAGTGCGTAGTGCTAGATAAAAATGCAATGGAAAACCTGCAACATGTGCGTAGCGCCGATTGTGTGCGCAGCGCCAAAGCCCAGGGGCGTAGCGCCAACAAGATGGTTGAATTTGTCCTCTGTTTTTGCCCTCTTTCTTCAAAAACACGATTTTTCTCCCTTTGGCTTGTTCATTTTCAACAATGAAGACTTAAACAAATGGATTGGCTTTTATATCCCTCTCTTTTAATTTTTCATTAACCACGACCCACTTTTCTAATGTTTTGTTGGCGTTTTAAAAAATGCTCTGTTTCACTTACATTCTAACTTTTGCCTTTTTTGCAGGTGGACTTTTACATTGATTTTTTGAATGGCAGGAGTTGGCTTTATTACTAGGTCACCAGGAACAACTATTGGAATACTTATTACATATAGAAACATTAAAATTACATGAAATTTTTACAATAAGGGAAAAAACCCTGTTTTCACCTCAAAATAGAGTTTTGAGGTAAAAAAGAATTATTGAGCATAACATAAGTAAATGTATGATTTTATGAAGTTATTTATCCTCCTCATGTGGCTGCTAACCTTTTTATTCAATTAATATGACTATGATGACAAACCTTAAGACCTAGTGAGACTAAACCCTAGAACTAATTTTTATAAATGAAATGAAACAAGATGACAATAAATGACTAAAAAAGGTGTGAACAGGTCAGCAGGTGAATGTCATGAGGGAAATTGACCTGAAACCACTATCATCAGTTGATCCATGACCTAATGGAATGCAGTTGATCGGATGGGACACCTAATATGCATGCAAAAAGAGCAATTTGATCACCGATGGAAGTGTGAAGATACTAACACTAACATTGGCTCCAATGGGGATGGTAGCTCCTGGGAGGTGCTAAGAACCATAGATCTCATGACTTCATCCATTGGGAAATATGGAGTCAATAACTTTAGAACACCAAAACAAAAACCTTGACTAAAGACTCATAACTAAACTGACTCAACTGGGATTAACTGAAACGATTGACACTAAATAATCAAAAACTGAAACCAGACATTCAACTTTATAGCCTTCACTTCGGGCCCCAAGCTAAATGAATGATAACAGTGCAAACTTTGCAATAAAAGAAATAAAATGGTATGTACAATGACAAAATGTGATAGTAGAAAACTTCTCAGAGATAGTACCGCTTCAGAAGTTGACCATTTATCGGCCCTCCTGGACAATCTTCCCCATTCATTTCTTTGAGTAGAAAAGCATTTTTCCCTCTATATGCAACAATTCTATATGGTCCCTTCCACAGGTTCATAAATATTTTTAATTCTCTCTTGCAGGCTGAAGGTATTTTTAAAAACTTCCTCTCTCGTCTGCTGTAAATGGATCATTTGGCTTATTCTCTGCTGAAAATGATCTTCCTCGTTGCCAGCTTCCTACAGAAGTTTAACAACAGGGACTGCGAGAGATGTCAGGAAAATTGTGTCAATACCATATACAACCTTGAATGGAGACATTCCTATTGACTTCTTTTGGCTTACTCTATCCGCTCATAGTGCATTAATCAATTTTTTATGCCAGCTCTTCTTATTGGTTTCCAACAACTTTTTAATGATGTTGACTGCTGATTTGTTTGAAGATTTAGCCAATCCATTACCTTGCGGATAAACCAATTTTTTATGCCAACTCTTCTTATTGGTTTCCAACAGCTTTTTAATGATGTTGACCACTGATTTGTTTGAAGATTTAGCCAATCTGTTACCTTGTAGATAATATGCAGTAGAATATCCCAAGGTAATTTTGTATTTGCTGCAAAAGTCAATCATCTTTTTGGACTTGAAAGCGGCTGCGTTATCTGTAATAAGTTTGTTAGGACAACCAAAACGCGACAAAATATTAGTTTCAAGAAACTGAATTATTATTGATTCTGTGTCCTGTTGAGTGGGGATCACCGCAATCCACTTTGTTAAATAATCTATCGCTGTTATGATCCACTTGTGCTGAGCTAAATATGTGGGATGAATCTCTCTAATAAAATCTAGGCCCCATTGCTGAAACGATGCACTAACTTCGACTGGCTTAAGAGGTAGAGGCTGCAACTTTCTTCTTCCCTGAAAAATCTACCATTCATGACAACTTGTGACAGTTTTATAAACATCAGCAAACAAGGTAGGCCAATGGTACCCTGCTCTTAAAATTTTGTTAGCCGTCGTCTTCCAAAATAAGTGACTTCCACAGTCTCCTTTATGGAAATCACTCATGACCTGTTGTGCTTCATATTCTATCAAGCAATTCAGCAAAATGCCTTCGGGATCCTTCCAATAAAGTGCATTGTTCAAAATACAAAATCTAGCACCCTTAAGTTTTAGAGTTCTAACTTTATTTTTAGACATCCTTGGTGGCAGTGAAAGGTGCTGAAGCACGTATAAAATATCTGAACACCAAGGAGAATGGGAAAAAATTTCGGATACCTGAATCAACGAACTATCTTCATCTTCTTCAGACATGGCTGCAATCAAATTTATTTCCAATGCATGTAGATTGGACTCGGCCATTAACTTTGCTAGACCCTGCGCCTTGATTAGCTTTGTTGGCTTTATCTCCAAGTCATATTCTAGCAATGCTACAATCCATTTTCCCCACCTTCCTTCCAGATCTATTTGTACCAAAACATCTTTGACTGCTGCATTAGGGACGTAAGCAAGGATATGAGAGTGCAGAATATATACCCGGAAATCTTTGAAAGCTTTCACCAAGGCAAGAGCTTGCTTCTCAATGATGTTATATTTCAAGGCTGCATCTCTTATTGTCCTATTGAAAAAGGCAATTGGTTTTTCTAGCTGATCTCTTATCTGCATTAGAACTGCTGCCATAGTGTGTTCAGAAGCGAATGAAAATAATATGAAATGATGTGAATAATCCGCACTGATTAAAATCAGAGCTAAAGAAAGAGCCAACTTTACCAGGTTAAAAGACTTCATAGCTTCCTTAGTCCACTTGACCACACTATCCTTCTTCAACATATTTGTAATTTCCCTCAAGTGTTCAACTAGATTAGGCACAAAATGACATAAGAAGCTCATCTTGCCATTAAATGCTTGGATTTCTTTCTTATTATGAGGAAAATCTATTTTCTATATAGCTTCCACCCTAGCAGGATCGATGCAGATTCCTTCCTTTGATATTGTGTGACCGAGAAGCTTCCCCTCATCCATGGCAAACAAGCTCTTTTTAGGATTGAGTGATATTCCATATTTTCTGCAACGCTGAAAAGCAATTTTCAGATGGTAAATATGCTCTTCATCTGAATTTGAAAAGATAGTCAAATTATCAAGATACACTACTAAAAACACATCTTTTTCATTTGCGAAGGCGATGTCCATGGCATGCTGAAAAGTTTCTCCAGCATTCTTTAAACTGAACGGCATCTTGGCATAGTGGAATGTCCCCCAAGGAGTGGTGAATGTTGTCTCGTCCCTGTCATATTCATGAACCACAATTTGATTGTAGCTGGAATACCCATCGAGCAGTGACAAACGAGATGCTCCAACTACTCTCTGGAGAATGTGGTCCATTTTCGGTAGTGGATAGTTATCTTTTAATGACACTTTATTCAAATGTCTGAAATCTATGCACAATCTGATCTCACGTGTCTTTTTCGTCACAGGAACCAAATTGGAGATCCAATCTGAAAATCTGATCGGAACAATTATACCAGCCTTATACAATCGATTTACCTCCTTTTCTATTGATGGCAACAACTTCAAATTTATCCTGCGAAATGGCTTCTGATTTGGCTTAATTGGAATGATATGCTGAATTATACTTTTGTCGTACTCCTTTAAATCTGTATAGTCCTTGGAAAATACATCAGAAAATGAAGACAATAAACTAATGTATTTAGATTTTACTTGAGGAGGTAATGCCTTTGAAAACTTCACCATCTTTGGATTTTCTGCTGTTCCAATATTTTCATCTTCAACTCCCTTCTCGGTCGGCACTAAGCTTGGCTTTTAGGCTACATCATCTTGATCAAATAATTCCTCTAAAGGTCTAAGGCCTTTAGGGATGACATTATCTTTCAACTATAAGACTTCCATCTGATTTACATCAACATCATCTTGCTCAACATCTATAGAAGTATCTTTATACTAGCCTTCATTTTGTAGAAAATCATCAATTTCTTTGTCATGTTGAAACACCTGCCAATAGCTTAGATTATCAGGGACAACTGGGCGATGCTTCACATGAATTTCAAACTTATTGTTTGAATTCATTGGGATGTTTAAGTTACTTGCAGCTGTAGCAAGAGAATCTGCAATAACATTTTGTGTACGAGGAACACATGTCAAGGTATAATCTGGAAACAACCTCAAAATATCTAAAACTGCATTATGATAAGCCCTCATTCACAGATGTTTGGCTTGGTATTCACCCTTGACTTGTTCGATTACTAATTCTGAGTCACCATAAACTGAAATTCTTTTTGCATTCAACTTCTTGAGTATCTTCAATCTTGGAATCAGTGCCTCATACTTGGCTTCATTGTTGGAACAATCAAAAGCCAATTTATATGAACAAATTCTTAAATTGCTTGGACTTTATTTGGTATAAAAATAGGGTTGCGTATCCAAATCCCAATTCCTGCACCATCCATAGCTACTGCTCCATCGAAATCCATACTCCATAAACCGGCTTCTTCCTCCAAGTGTTGGAATTATGCCTGCTCTTCTACCTTTGGCTGTTGTACATCAATTTTCTGCTGTTGGCGAAATGTAGATTGCTCAGCGGTACTTTCAAGCCTTTGTCTTTCTTGATCAAGTATTGCCCTAAAATTTTCTGTTATCTTTGGAATATCTTCCACTTCAACTAGCTGACTAGTTGCATCATTAAAACTAGTATCTGAATAAAGAACAAAAGATTCTAAATCTGTATGTACATAGTTAATTGGATAATTCAAAGGTTTCTCCTTGCTTGTGATCATATAATTCATCTTCTTCTCTCTATATAATTTTCTCAACCGACCAAACATGGGAATAATGGCATAGGAGAAATATAATTGCAATGTCCCTTTCAATTTTGCACCCCACGACCTAGATAAAAGCATGCCAAATCTAGGGGGAATGTCGGCCACAACTACATCCATGAAAACATTCTTTGCTAGAATCTGATCAAAAGTCACAACCAAATCCTTAATGAGACTAATACATTTGACCCTACTAGAATCAAAGGAATAAAGATCAGGATATTATGAGTGATGTCCAAACCCAATTTTTCCATAATCGCCTTTGGCATCATATTGTGAGATGCTCCTGAATCAAACATGGCATTGTGCAAGACATAATCATGCAATCTAAGGCTGATGTAAAAGAAGGCTACTTCACTATCCTCAGATTGGCCTTTTAATGCTGGACCAAAAATAAGCTCGGGTTGATCATCTTCCACATTAACCATATCAGACAAGGGATCTACATTCAAAATCTTTGACACTTGACTCTTATAACTGATGTTCTTCATTAATTCAGTCAGAGGTATCGACACTTTTAACTTAGCAATCTCATTCTCTAAGCTAAAGGTTGTAGTTTTATCTACCTCTTTGGCCAGAGAATCCTTCTTTTTAGAATTTTCCTTTGTTGTACTTGGCTAGTTTGACTTCTCATTTGCAATTTGTACTTTGCTGGAAGTAGGATCTGCTGGCTCCTTTCCTTTTTTTTGAACATTTGGAGAATCATTTTTAGGTTGCGCTGCTTCCTTCCACTTTTGAATTGGATTGATTGGTACATCCCTGCTCCTGAGTGAATACTGTCTTTGCTGTGCTGTGAGTGCATTCATATATCCCCTCTGATATTCATCTGATTCTTCTTCTAGGACTGTTTCATTGGCTAGTATAAAATCCTCATCTTTCTGAATATTCCTCATCCTCTGTGATATAGATAGGCAAACATATGCTGTAGAAAAGTGATTTTCCTCTCCTATTGGATTCTCATCATCCTCTGACTTCAGGCCATGCACATAGTTCTACTATAGAGGAGTTTTGACTTGTTGCTATGCTAATTGATCTTGTGCTCTTTGCTCCTATTGTTTAATCCTGAACTGTGGCTGCTGTTGACCACAAAAATTTGGATTTCTGATTGATACCTTGGGTTTATTTGCAATTGTGAATCTATCAAACATTTTCTCAATTTTATGAAGCAAATGATTCGAGGAAGAAGATTCTTCCTTTATGGTCACTTTCTTCTCAGTCTTCATCTTGGCTCTCTTAGCTAGCAGATTTGCCTCCACACTCATTGTAATTTTCTGCATATCCTCCAATGTAGCAGGATCTCATTCTCTCAATTGGTATTCCATGTCGGGATCAAAACCATCGGGGAGTTTTATTAAAGCTAGCCCCATCAGTGGCTTGATATCAGCTAGAATAAAATTATAGACAATATTGAATCTTACACAATAATCCTGAACACTTTCACCAGCATTCCTCTTTATATTTTCATACTCGGAAAGGATTTGGAGTGGATTTTTCTTTACCTCCCAACGATCCAGAAATTTTCTATGAAGAACCGACAATGTATTGATAGTCCCCACGGGAAGTGCTCTGAACCACTTTCGTACCTCGCCTCCAAAAATTTGCACAAATAATTGCATGGTCACATTCTTTTCATCTATCTCATGAAGATCAAAGAAGTCGTTCATCCTGTCAACATGTTGTTGCGCTGTGATACCTTGGGTAGCATCAAATAATGGTATTTTACTTTGGTAATCAACAGGAATAACATCCAAGTTCTATGGAAAAATGAGAGGTGTATATCTGGCAACATTACTCAAGGTGGATTGGAAACTGGCCTTGGAGAAGCAGGAGGATTTATAACAACAACGACAGTCGATGCAATGGGCGTATGAGGTGTCGAAGGAGGAGAGGAGATGATAGATGTTTGAGCTGTTGAAGGAGGGGAAGAGATAGAAGATCTCTGATCAGATATGGTAGGTGGCACGAGAAGGGTGGGAATAAAATGAGGTTGAGAATGGACTTTAGAACTAGACAAGACAACAGATGAACCAAGAGTAGTAGGTGCTATTTCGAGGAGCTCGGGAATATTGGTAGCCACAATAGATGTTTGAAGTGAATTCAAAATATAAGCATCAATTGATCTATTTTCTCTTTCAGTTTAAAGATATTGGACAAATTGCGGATTTAAAGTAGTATCACAATAGAAATTTCAGATTTAGTTTCAAACAATGATAGATCAAAGTGTTCATCAAATGGGAGATCTACAAGATATTGCAATACGACGAGGCATGAATGAGATCTAAAAACCGGTCTTGGACTCAATGAAATTTCTTGCCTGAGAATTCTTGGAATGAGATTAGGACTTTCAAACATAGGAGGCGAATCAGGATCAGGATTGGCCCTGGTGTATCTTGAAGCCAGTGTGTTCAAATTTTTCCCAAAATTCAAATGAACATTACAATATTTTCAGCCTAATGAATTCTAAACCTATCATCCAAAAGTCTAGAATTGTTGTAAAAGTATTGGGGTAATATTTTTCAGTTCTTCCCCAGTATGGTCACCACTATGTTAGAGCCTAAATCTACCTTAGGCTGAAAGAAGGCAGGTCTAGGGTAACATCAAACCATGCTTAACCTGGTAGCTAGCCCTACCAGGTCGGGAGAGGGCTCTCTCCTTGTCAATCTTAATTAGAATATGGAAACTAGGGCTTGAGATGATTGAAATGAATGCTGATTTTAGGCTAGGTATATTAGGTTAGAGGATTTTGTTTGATTTTTGATGGTTGGTTGCTGGATCAATTGGAGAAGGTAGCTTGGATCCGGGAAATCAACTCAGGAATACAGTCATATCTTGTGGGGTAGGGTAGACAAGAGCTTATGTACTAGCAAAGGATTGAGATGGTAGAGTAAGACAGCTGAGGAGTTAAGGAGGGCATGAGAAGCTATGAATCCTCTTTAAACAACAAAAAACATTGAAAACTAAATGCAATCCCATGAGAAAGCACTGTAAATCTAGTGTATTTTGTCTATTCACCTTGATTCATTTAGTGAGAAGAAAGAGAGAGATGTGGATACATGTAAAACACCAGAAAAACTAATTAAAAATAAGAAACAATACATAAAAATCACTGTCACAAGAATCCCACAAAAATAGTTGTGAAACCTGGTTTTATTCCTTGCCAACTGCTAATACAAAATGTTCAGTGATTCCAACACTTCTGCCAAAGTCCAAACTTTACAAATGAATCAAACAATACATGATATAGGCAAGGAAACTACTCAAGCTAGCTATCAAGGTCAAATCCATGAGAAAAAGGGGTAGTTTCAACCATATCTAACGTAGAAACAAGAATATAGGTAGTGGAACAACTTGCCTCTAAAACCAAGGAAACCAATTCATTCAGTTCAAAACCATCTTTGACTTGATGCATCTACCATATTAAGTGTTTTACATCCATAATTACATCAAATTACATCATTCACCATGAAATTGAGCAAGAAAAAGTCAATTGCAGAGAAAACTAGGCGAAATCTGGAAGATTAGGCAAAAACTGGCAAAATTCCTCCTATGCGCAACGCTTTTTCTAGGTCACTTTTGGAAGACTTCTCGAAGTCCAAATCAGGTGCAGGATAGCTTGTTGGAAATCTTGGTGAGTCTAATTTCTAGAACAACTTTAATTTTTAAATTTGGAGTCCATTTTCCCCTCCAAAAATTGATTCTCCCAAGACTGCTTCCTGTGTGGCAAAAAAGTGGCAGAGAGGGCACTTTTTAGATGTTTTTTACCCTTTTGGAGACCTAGAACTTGTCCAAAATTCTCAACCATTTCTGAGATTGCATGTTTTTATGTGCTGATTCCAAATATATAAACTATTTTGGAAATGGATGCCCCCAACAAAAGCACACCGCTGGTGACACTACACACCTGCTGT
>APFE030149628.1:1874-36433 GCA_000404065.3 Pinus taeda | reverse complement strand
AATGAATTATAATAATCATTATAATTATTGATTAAATATCAATGATTAGATAATTTCTATTGTACTTAAAATTATTTAATCTATATTAATTCATAGTTAGTTAGATGATTTTTTTTTTTTGACAGAAATGGTTATGGAGTATTTATATTCGTCTTGGCCTGAATGTCAAAAATCTGATTACATTGAGGATATCTATATCCTATTGCATCTCACTGCTAAGGATGAGAATGCAGCTGAAGCTTGAAGACTTCTTCCTTGATAAGGAATCTATAGAATCGATTTCATAGATTTTTCCCCTCTTGAAGATACAAACAAATTTATTTAAGAGCAAGCAATAAAACATGGCAGTAATCAGCTTATGGGATGGGTTCCCATGATTCTTCTTCATCTTTCATCTTGACCCCAGCAGAGAGGAGGGCAGCTTTGTTGGCTTCAATGTCCGCCTCTTTATTATGAGTTCTCAGCACATGGTAGTAATTCAACTTCTGAAAAGCATTTTCCAGGCCCTTAATCCTGGTTATCAGCCTTGCTAGTTTAAGATCCAAAGCGGGGAATTGGAAACCATTGCGTTTATAATGATCTGGGAGTCACCTATAACATTAGCTTCATTTATATTTAAGTCTTTGAGGATCTTGAGGCCTTGAAAGAGGGCCAAAGCCTCAGCTTGAATGCTGGATGAATGTCCAAGCCCCTAAGCATAGGAATGAATTTTTTCCCCAATTGGATTTACAACAACACCTCCTGCACCAGCTTTGGCCGGATTGCCCTTTGCTGTCCCATCAAAAAAGAGAGAGTGCCTTGATTGCGATTTGAGCCAGTCTTGAAAGTCAGTTTCAGATTTCCTTATTTGCCAGTCTTTAGGAGGAGGAACGTTTCTAACTACTGATTGAAATTGTAAGTCCAAAAATGATCCCCAAGCAATGTCCTGTTGGCTGAGATTAGAATCGTCTTTTATATCAATCAAGCACTCCTTTACATGACATTTAATCTTGATTTCTAAGGCCTTGTGATTCTCCTTTGTATTTCTGAAAATTCTTCTGTTTCGTTCTAGCCATATTTGCCAACAAATAACCTTTGGAAGGACAACCCATGCAGTTTTGATTATCTGATTTTTAGGAGATGGGCCAGGATATCTGATTGCCCAATTTGAAAAAAGATCAGTAGTGGAACAAGGGAGCAAGAAATTGGGATCCAAATTGTGTATAAAGGAGAACCAGATCTGCTTAGAGAAGTTGCATTCAAGGATTAAATGCACTGTTGTCTCTGCATTTTCGTTGCACAATGAGCAGATGGAGGGACCATAGAACCCTTTCCTCTGCAATATGTCATATGTTAGGATTTTGCCATGGCAAAGAAGCCAGGCAAAGAAGTCGACTTGGGGCCATGAAGGAAAACCCCAGACTCCCTGCCAAGGTGCTGGGTCGAGGGGGGGACGTATGGCCTCTCATTCAGCTTGGCATACCCCATGGAGACAGCATAGCCTCTGGCATTCGGCCCCCAACCTTTCGTGTCTCTTTTCCTCATGTGAGTGGGCGCCAAGTCGTAAAGGAGATCAAGCAACGTGGACCATTCGTTGATCAGATGAGCTGGCACCTCAATACGTTTCCAACCTACCCAAACCGAATCGCTCCAAAGAGAAATATCCCACAATGAACGTAGCCCCTCTCTATCCATCTAGCATCGCAACGCTCTAATGGAGGCTTTGTCTTCAATTAGGTCCATATTCATGATTTTATCAGTCCAGATGTTGATCTTTTTTCCATTTCCAGGAATTCAGTAGGAGTGCGCATTGATTAAAGGAGCAGCTTTAACATACAGTTTAAGGAAAGACGAGTTAGGAAAATGAATCACATTGTCTAAACATCTAGAACGAGGACCTCTGAAATACTTTTTCCAGAGAGCCGATTGGGCCCAGCCAAGCTTGGGCGCAATGATCCTCCAGATAATCTTAGCTGCCATAGCCACATTCTGCTGACAGAGATTTTTAAAATTCAAACCACCTTCCCATAGTGGCTTGGAGATGGTTTCCCAACTGATAAGGGGAATCTTTTTTTCATTCTATTTTCCTCCCTTCCAAAAGAACCTTCGCATGTACTCTTCCATTTTTTTTAATATGGTTGCCGGAGCAAGAAGCCCAGCAAATTGAAATAAGGGGAGGTTGGTAAGCACAGAGTTCATTAGGACAGATTTGCCAGCAGGCTTGAGCCAGGAGAAGCCCCAGGCTTGGATCCTAGTCTTGAATTTTTCAAGTTGAGGGAGCTAGTCTTTGCTTGCAGGTCCCTTATGGAATATAGGAAGGCCCAAGTATTTGAAAGAGGACCAAGAAAAGGAGGTTGCAAAACCCAAACATCTAGAAATAGCGGAGAGCAATCTGGGCATAGTGTTCCAGCTGAAGATATGACATTTGCTCTTATTTACAACACTGCCTGAGGCCTCATTGAATTCATCCAAAGCTACTTTAAATTTAGAGGCAAAGGAAAGAGAGGCAATACCCAAAAGCAGAGTGTCATCCGCAAACAGAGCGTGATTTATGTTTTTGACCCCTCTTGCAATACACAGTCCATTAATATCTTGATCTTGCATATTTTTGTCTAACAGGAAGCTGAGAACAGAGGTTTGGATGACAAATAGCAGAGGGGAAAGAGGACACCCCTGCCTAAGCCCTCTCGAAGCTTTGAAAAAATCAATGGCTCTTCCATTTACAACAGGAGCAATCCATGGCTCTGAGATGCATGCCCGGATCCATTTAATGAAGTTTGTTCCAAAACCAAACTTGCTCATGACTTTTAAAAGAAAGCTATGATTTACTTGATCAAAGGCATTTTCTAAATCAAGTTTAATCACCATATCTTGTTCTTTTCGAAGAAGACTTGAATGACTTGCCTCTTGAACAAGGGTGAATTTGTCCACGATCTGCCTTCCTTGGATGAAGCTCCTTGATTCTCCAGAATTATTTTGGGAAGAATGAACTTCAGTCTATTTGCAATTACTTTGGTGATTAACTTGTACCCGGTATTGCATAGGGAAATCGGACGGAATCTGCTGAAGTTGTTGGCGCCTTTTTCCTTGGGAATGAGGGCTAAGAAAGCGGAGTTTGTGCTGCCTCCTATTTTCTGAGTATTTTGAGACTTTTGAACCATTTTGAGAAGATCCTTTTCAACAATCGGCCAACAAGCTTGGAGAAAAGTGGCAGAGAAGCCATCCGGCCCAGGGGCCTTATCCGGATCCATATCAAAAAGGGCCTTTTTAACTTCATCTTTAGTGACTTTTGCCTCAAGGATCTCGTTCATACAAGGAGAAATTGCAGAGGGAATAATGTCTAATAGATTTGGGTATTGATGCGGATCCTTATCTTCATTATACAAGTTTTGAAAGTGAGAAAAGGTTTCTTTCTTAATATATTCAAAATCCTTGTGAGTGTCGTTATCCTCCTTAATCTCAGAAATAGTGTTGAAGCATTTCCTGGCCTGGGCTTGTTTGTGGAAAAAAGCAGTGTTCCTGTCCCCTGCTTTGAGCTAGAGATTTTGAGATTTTAATCTCCAGTATTCTTCTTCAGCTAAGCAAGCCTTATGAAAGCACTATTGCAAATGAGCCTCTTGCTCTAACAGCTCCTCTGTGACTATAGCGTTCTCCATACGAGTTTGATGAGAGACAAGAGAGGCTTTAATGGCTTTTCTTTCTGTATCCGGGTTGGACAGGGTTTTGACCCATCGTTTTAGATCTCCTTTTACCCTTCTAAGCTTTTCCTCCCAGATATAGAAAGGAGATCCTTTGACAGGCTGACTCCAACATTCCTTGATTTTTTGCATGAAGTCTGGCTCCTTGACCCAGAGGGGACTAAATCTAAAGGGAATAGGACCTAGATCAAGATGGGCAAGGAGCTCTAGCTTTAAGGGCTTATGGTCCGAGATGCTGCTAGCAAGAATGTGCATTCTAGGTTCTAATCCTAGTAACAAGTAGGAGCTTTGAATGAAAAATCTATCTAATCTGGTAGCAATATGACTAGGGCCCACTCTTTTGTTAGACCAAGAGTACTTACCGGAAGAAGGTTTGATATCCAGCAGGTCCCATTCCTGCATAAGATCCTCCACCCATTCCCTTGCTGGATCTCGGATTGCGCTGCCTCCCATTTTTTCAGATGAGTGAAGGGTGAGATTGAGGTCTCCAACAATAATTATATTTTCCAGGTTTATCAAGTCTGCTTGGTGCCTTATAGAATCCCAACAATCCTTTTTTTCCTTGATGTTGACTGGAGAGTATACATTGAAAAGGCAAAAGATTTCCTTGGTATCCAGATTCTGTATTTTCAGCAGCAACCAATGAGTATTCCAAGCCTTAAAGGTGACTGCAAATTTGCTAGCGTTCCATAGAGTTCCAATCCCTCCCGAGGCGCCCCGGGCAGAGATTTCTCTTGCTTCACTTTTAAACCAAAGTTTCTTGCTTGCTTGCAGGAAGACTATGTCTTCCAGCTTAGTCTCCTGGACGAGAAGTATGTCTAGAGTTTATGTTCTTATTAAGCTTCTTATGGCTTCTTCCTTAACTTTTCTCCCCACACCTCTATAATTCCAGGAGATGAACTTCATTATTTATGTTTCTGATGGGCTCCCTTGGAGCCTTGGGGCTGATTTTTCAACATCCTAGGCTTTGAGGCTAGCAGTTTTTCCAGAGTTTGTTGACTGCCCTGTAGCTTGTCTTTGTAAGTCTCCTGCTCTCTTTTTTCCCTGTTAGTTTTACGGCCTCTTGTAGATCTTCTTACCAAGGTTTGGGACTCTCCTATTTCTCCTTCCTCTTCTGACTCGTCTGTTTCCTTCTCTTCTTCCTCATCTTCTAAAGTCATACCTTTGGGGTCTTCAACACTTGTTCCTTTAAGGGAGGCTGAGGGGGTACCTTTGCTTGAAGAAACTGGTTTTTGGATCTCGATCTCCTGAGTAGCTTCTTTCTCCTTTTAGACCACGACCTCCTGGGTGTCCTCTGGTTACGAGCTAAGAGGATCGAACTTATTTTCTGGAGCAAGCTTGGGCAGGATCTGCTGAGCAGAGACCTGGTGAGGTCCTTTGCCATTAGGGCCTCCCGTCTTTTGTGCCTTGAGATACGGTTTGGGGCGCTTGACTTGATTCCATCCATCCTCCTTCCCCTGCACAGGCTCATTGTTGGTCAGGCAGCCTCTGGCGAAGTGACCATAAACATGGCATTTCCAGAATTTGAAGGGTAGCTGCTCATAGTCCAGTTTCTACAAGTGCATCCAGCTTCTGACATTTATTTTGATGGCCTCTGGTAGCCCCACCTCCAGATCTACTTCTACACATATCCTGGCGCAGTCATATTGGTCCTTATTGTTCGCTCGGTCTATAAATTTCCCCAGGGCATTTCCAATGTGCATGAGAGAGTCTCAATTCCAACAATACACTGGGAGATTTGGAAGTCTAACCCACACCGGGACTACTTTGGGCACATCTACTGCCGGATCGAAGTCCGGAGTCCATTTATTTAGATACAAACCCTAAGGACCCATGAAGTAGGGGTCGTTTTGGAAGATCAGATCTTTGTCGTCCTTTGATGTGAATTCGAAGAGGAATTATCCTCTCCCCAGAAAGTAAGAGGTAACACTTTCTTTGATCAGCGGCGCCCAGTTTCTGTTGACCCAGCTCTCAGTGGATTTTGGAGACGGCCATAGCGCAGTGAATTGGCCGATGAGAGCCCATTCAGCCAAAGACAATGCAACTTGGATCAGGGTTTCTGGAGGAAGGGAGATCACAAGAATATCATCCAGATTTTTTACAAATTTCGCAGCTTCAGTATTCTTCTTCTTTGGGAGCCTAGCCAAGAGTCGATTGAAGGCCTCAGAAGGCGAGAGCACCGGAGGAGAAGGAAGAGGCGCCTGGGGTGTGCCCAATACCTCCATGGACGCAAGACCTAGGAAGCGGGCCTGTCAAAATCTAGCGGGCAGCAACGCGGTCCTCCATGAACCAGCCTGACTGTAGTGTGCAGGATAGCCCCAGGCGGTCACGCTCGCAGGTATCAGGGTGGCAGAGAGAGGGCGCGCTCGCTGTATGTAGAACGCGCGAGATGTGGATCCCGAGGGTTTGCAGAGCCGATCTAGTTAGATGAATTATTAATAGATCTTAATTAATAATTATTAATAATTAATAATAGTCAATAGTTATAATAATTAATAATAGTTAAATTAATTAATAGATCTTAATTAATAATCAATAATAATGATCATAATGATAATAGTAATAGTTATTATCATAATTATTATTTAAAATTTTAAAATTAATCTCATTTACAAATTATTATTTACTAAATACTAAATACTATTTATTATTTAATAATACTTATTATTGAATAAAATTATTAATTATTAATAGAATGTAATTAATATTTATATCCTAAATTAATTATTGTAATGTTATAAATAATAATAATTATTATTAATATTATCATACTTAATAGTTTTTGAAAATTATTATTAAGAGTAACAATGATATTAGTACTACTACCTATTGGAAGGGGGGAGGGAGAAATCTACCCACTGAGCACTATATCTGAGAGGTATTGGTGATCTTAATTTCTCTAATTAAGGGAAGCTAGCTTCCATTAATCTCAACACCATTGTCCCTGTTGAGATTATGTGGATGTTTGATAATCTCAAGAGCTTCTCTAATCTTTCGCCTATGATGTTGTTCTTCTCTTACGACAATTGAGGCATTTTCCAAACAGATATGGTGCTTAGTTTTTGAGGAATGCTCTGCCAGGGCCGAAGTACGAGATCTTTCATTCCTAATATCAGCTCCATGTTCCTTTAGTCTTGTTTGCAATGAGCGACCTATTTTCACCAATGTAACTTTTCCCACAAGAACAATCTATTTTGTAGACCCCCTTAAGTTGATGTCTATCAATGTTATCTTTGACAAACCTCATACCTTGCCTAATAGTTCCAGGTGCTGATAAATGTGTGATTATGTTTTTCTTTCTCAGGATTTTTGTAATCTTATTTGTCACTCCTTGAATATAAGGTAGAAATACCCTACCACACTAAGGTTGGTCTTGAGCTTTAGGCTCTTGAGATAACACCCTTCTTTCATCTCTCTCTATAGCTATTTTAATTTCTTTTTCTTTGTAGCCTATACCCTTAAAAGTTGACACTAAATGCTTCTTCTCTTCATCCAGATGCTCAGAGTCAGAAATTCGAAGGGCTCTGATAGCTAGTGTGTTTAGAATACCAAACTTCTGGGCTGGGTGATGGTAAGAATCAACGTGAAGGTAGTTTTCTGTGTGGGTTGACTTCTTGAAAACCTTATGCCCTAAAGAGCCATCCTCCTTCCTGATGATGAGTACATCTAAAAATGGGATGCTCATGTTTTCTTCTAGCTCCATAGTAAATTTTATTTCAGGAGAGATGGAGTTGAGGTGAATAAAAAACTTGTCAAGCTCTGTTTTACCATGAGTCCATTTTATATTGGTATCATCGACGAATCACTTCCACCAGGATGGCTTCAAAGGGTACGATTCAAGGGCTTTCTTTTCAAAGTATTCCATGTATAAGTTGGCCACAATTATTGGGACGTTCATTATCATCATGCATGAGTTTAGGTCATACTGATAGGAGTCTTTTTTTGAATGAGAGTTCCAGCAACGAAACATCTCGTGGAGCCACTCCTGCGTGAGGGAATTTTCCTTGTATGATAGCGATGTGACCACCTATGTACATCATCACTATTGACAACACTTAATGTAACAGCCTACACTATCTTGACATCGAGGCCCGGAGACGTAGTCCCTCCCGGACGAACTCCATTATCAACGTCTTTTTATTTTATGTTGCTGATGATTGTCATGTTCCTTCTTCTTTACAACATGCATTCATGTTCCTTTATGCTATTTTACATGCAATTCTAACAACATCCCGAAAGTAAAAGATCTTGGTTAAATCCGGGAGTTGAGTCAACTCGGATCAAGTTTGGTATCAGAGGTATTTGCATGGATGTGATGCACAAACTCCTAAGAATCAACATTCTAAACTAGACCCCAAATCAAAGAAATACATATTTCTTGGTTATGATGATGTAACAAAGGGATATAGATCATTGCATCCTATTTCCAACAAAATCATCATTAACAGAGATGTAAAATTTGATGAATATCCTCTCATCAAATTAGACAGCGTAGAAGATGATTTGAAATAGGAATAGGTACCTCAAAATCAACAATATTTTTTTTTTTTTTTACGATGTGGTTCACGGACACTGGGTGGTCATTACGTCCACGGGAAAATCTAGGCAGATCAACCCCGAAGGGAATCTTTTAAAGCCCATTAGTCATACTAGTAGGGCCTAACCCCAAGGGCATCGGATCATGTGACCTCCCGATCGGCAAGGCACTTAACAACGAGGAATCAACCAGTTGAGCTAACCCTTGGGGCTCAAAATCAACAATTTCAGTTAGAGATTGAACCATTTTAGACATAAGGAAGCAATAAGAAGCTTTTGATGATAAAGAAGTTGTATATGTTGAAGATATTTAGGTGAATGTGGAAATTCCACACCAACATCGAGAAGATCTACATGGGAGATAAATCCTCCTAAAATTTATATCAATTTTATTTCATCTATTACTTTGGTTATTGATGGCAAGGAACCTTCATGTTATAAAGAATCCATAGATGATATCAATAATGTAAAATGGAAGGTGGCAATGAAAGAATAAATGAATGCTTGGTAGAACTTCTTAAAGATAGAAAAGTTGTTGGGTGTAAGTGGGCATAAAAATTGAAGAAGGCATTGATGATAATGTTGATTGGTATAAATCTAGTCTGGTTGCAATGGGATATTCTCAAATGGAAGGTATAGATTTCCATGAAATTTTTTCACTAGTTGTTAAGCTTGTATTTATTCATATTGTGTTGGTAATACTTTCTTTGCTTGATTTTAAGTTACAAAAATTAGATGTTAAAACAACTATTTTACATGGAGATTTGGATGAGTAGATATTCATGGAAAAACCATAAGGTTTTGTACAACATCACAAAAGAAGTTTAGTTTGCAAGCTCAAGAAATCATTGTACCACCTGAATTAGTCTCCAAGTTAATGGTACAAGAAGTTTGATTCCTTCATGATAAGCCATAATTATATTGGGAGTATGACCATTGTGTTTTCTTCAAAAGTTTGAATGGTATATTCACTATTATGGTGTTATATGTTGATGATATGCTTGTTGCAAGCAAAAGCATGGATGGGATCAATAGGTTGAAGGATTAGATGGACAAGACCTTTGATATGAAGGATCTAGGAGCAACAAAATAAATCTTAGGCAATGAAATATATAGAGATAGAAAAATGATAAGCTTATATTTTCACAATAGAAGCGTGTTGAGAAAATACTTGCAAAATTCAGGATGAAAAATATGAAACTTGTAAATATCCCTTTCGTTTCTCATTTTAGGCTTTCTTTAGGTTTACGTCTTAGTAATGAGGAAGAAAAGGATTATATGTCTAGTGTACCATATGATAATGTAGAAGGAAGTATGATGTATGTGATGGTATGTACTAGACCAAATGATTCACATGTAATGGGTGTTGTCAACAGGTACATGGAAAACCCAAGAAGGGAGAATTGGAATGCAATGAAATGAGTATTTCAATATTTTAAAGGCGCCATTGATTATTGCATCACATGTAATGGTAGTAGTGATTACGTATTCAATTATGTTCATTCAAATTTTGCAAGTGATTTGGACAAGAAGAGGTCTACTTTAGGTCATGTATTTATTCTTGCAGGAGGATCTATTAGTTGGATGTCAAGCTTCAAAAACAATTTCTTTATCCACTCTAAAGGTAGAATATATTATTGTCTCACATGCTTGCAAGAAGGCGATTTGGTTGAAGGGTCTTCTACGTGAGCTTGGAAGAATGCAAAACAATGGAACTATATTATGTGATAGTCAAAGTGATATTCATTTGAAACAAATCTAATGTATCATAGTGATAGTAAGCAGTTTGGTTGAAGGGTCTTCTACATGAGCTTGGAAGAATGCAAAACAATGGAACTATATTATGTGATAGTCAAAGTGATATTCATTTGAATACAAATCTAACGTATCATAGTGATAGTAAGCATCTTAATATTAAGTACCATTTTGTAAGGCAGGTTATTGATGGAGGTGGAGTAGATCTTAAAAGGGTCCACACTCAAGAAAACTATGCAAACATTTTTACTAAACTGGTGTTGTTAGAAAAACTACATTGGTGTTTGACTTCTCTTGGCTTATAGAAGAGGTGATGAAGGGGCATGGGCAAGGTATCACATAAATTATTTTCAAGGTGGAGGTTGTTAGGATGTGATAACAACTAGTTAAAATAAAATGTAAAATCCTAAATTTACTTAAGTAATTTTCTATGGTTATTTCTACAGTGTTGGTTTACAAAAGTGTGACAGTTTTCATAATGAATGTAATGGTGCTTACTTCAATGCATCTATGAAGCATGAGAATTGAAGAGATTGTAAGTTTAGTTGTAAAATCCTTCTTGTTCAGTAAAATATCTTACCTTGCTCCGTGGATGTTTCCTTGAGGTTTTACAACATAAATTTCCTGTTGTGTGTTATTATCAATCTTCTTATTATTTCTACACTCTAAATACCAATAATATATATTATATATATATATTATATATATATATATATATAATATATATATATATATATGCTTCTATAAGTTCTGTGCATTTGCATTCAATCCACGTGAATTTGAAACATTTGCCTCAAACTGTTTAAATAAGTGTATACTTTGCAAGGATATGCCATGTTGATTGCCCATAAGCAAGGAACGAACTAGACACTATGTAAATTGCATGGGATAACATTAGTTGTACATATATCCATGTGTTATGAATATGGATGTGAGGCTGTTTGTAAATGGATGTTGTGATTAGATTCAAAACAACTCATTATTATGTTATATAGATTCATGTTCCTTCAACAAAGCACTTGAGAAAGCACTTACAATTTGGAGAAAAAAATACATGATATGATGGATTATGCACTTGAAATGCATAGTAGATTAGGTAAAGTTAATAAAAACAAATATATAACATAGTGAATTTTATAAAATATACTATAAATTTTATGAAATTAATATTAATGAATTATTAAAATTTTTTTTTTTTTAAACATTGTTATTCATTTTTCCTTCTTATTATACAAGTAAAATTTTTATTCTATTTTTTTTTTATTGACATTTTTTTAATTAACATTTAAATTTTAGATTTTAGATTTTGTTTAAAAATTATATTCTAATTAATATTTTTTTAAAAGGTCAAACTTTTTTGAATGTTGGGATTGATTAAATTTAAATGTTGATGGAGAATTACGTCTTGCATTCTCTCCAACCATTTCATTTAAATTTCCAATAAGACATTCGACCTAAGAATCAACTTTATAACCCAAAATGAACCTAAAGAGGAAAAAAGCAATTAGAAAATATTACAATTTCTTATAAACTAGGTTGTTGTAAGTTGTCGGAAAGTGGTACAGAATAGAGGAGAAAATTTGACAAACAACCACAATTTGAAATGGTTTTTAAAATAATAAATAAATAAGGGTGTTATAAGTTATTATAAACTGGTATAGATTTGGTAAGAAAACTTGACAAATATTTACAACTTGACAGGTTTTAAAAATAATAAACAAAAATAAGTCGGACATTGATAAAAAGTAGCCAAGAAAATTTGAAGAAAGGCTGGAGCATAACCGACGCAAGTGTGATCGACAACTCCGTAATACTCAACGACATTGTTCGGAATTGATGCATTCAACACTATATTTACATGGCTACATGTCATTCAGTACTTACATTTTTTATTATCAAACCAGTTAGAGTATTATTCAGTTTTCATAATTTAAATCATTAGGTGTATTCTTTAAAGAAAGTAAAAGAAATTTTATTATAAAAAAATATCTTATTTTTAAATCTAAATATTTATTGAATATTTTTAAGGATGAATTATTAACCTTCCTTAAACTTATTATACTATAGAAGAGAATCATTGACCCTTCTTAAACTTATTATACTATAGAAGAGAATCATTGACCCTTCTTGGACTTATTATATTATAGAAGAAAATTTATTTTTTATATAAAAAAGTTGTGTATTCTCCACCAATCAGCCTCAAGCTCTTTCATGTCGAGGTTGTTAAAGATGATTCAACCTCCAAAATATTATATATAAATAGTGCATTCGACTTTGTGAAGATCCAATTATGCAGAACTTTTAGATAAAAATCAGACTTGAATTGAAAAAGGAGTTACAGCTCACAGGTGAGTACTTCCCCTGGAGACACTGTACTCAAATAAAGAGAACTCTCTTCGTTCACTCTCGTATTCATGAATGAAAAATTACATCATTAAGTACAATAGAAAGTTGCAACCAAACTCCTAAACTCTAGGAACAAATCCTAAATTAAGGAAATACGTTACAACTTGTGTAACCATTTCTCCATTAATACAAAATAATATTAATTATTTTCAACTCCCCCCCTTAATGGAGAAAGGATTATCCTGAACTCCTAACATCCCTCTAAACAATTCAAACTTTACACGCCCAAGAGGCTTAGTAAAAATATCAGCCATGTTATCGCAAGTTTTACAATATTCAACACATATTTCATTTGACTGTAGTTTCTCTCGAACAAAATGAAATTGAGTATCGATGTGCTTGGTGCTTTTATGAAAGACTGGATTGTATGCAAGCTTGATGGTACTCTGGTTGTCATTTACAAAATGCCATAATTACTAGTACCACTAAGATACCTCAACACACTTTTTGCGGCGACCCAGTGACTTTTGAGTGGTTTTGACATGAACTGGCTCACCACACTAACAGAATATGCCAAATCTGGTCTAGTTGTAGTCAGATATATCAAACTGTCAACTAGTTGTCTGTACATAGTGGCATCCACCTCTTTAGTACCATCGTCACTGCTCAACTTTAAATTCTGCTGTAATGGTGTTGCTGTTGATCTGCACTGCTCCATTCTGAACTTTTCCAACAAGTTTCTGGCATACTTCCCTTGAGTAAGAAAAGTTTGTCCAGAATCTTTCCATACCTCCAATCCTAAGCAATAATGAAGGTTTCCGAGATCTTTCATCTCAAACACTTGTGACATTTGCTGTTTGATTTCTTTGATCAGATTGTTAGCATTCTCTGTTATGATCATATCATCTACATACAAAGAAATCAAAATAATTTGCCTCTGTTTATTAAACTTGGTATACAGATTTGGATCATTCAAGCTCCTATGAAAGCCATGCTGTACAAAAAATGAATCAATTTTCTCATACCACGACCTGGGTGCCTGTTTTAAACCATAAAGTGCCTTTTTCAATTTACACACAAGGTGTTCCTCTCCCTTTTTCACAAAACCTTCAGGCTATACTAAATAAATTTCTTCTTTCAAGTCACCATTCAGAAATGCAGATTTAACATCTAGCTGGTGTAGCTGCCATTTGTGTTTTGTTGCTAAGGAAATTAGCATTCTAATGGTGTTTAGTTTGGCTACAGGAGCAAAGGTGTCATCGAAATCTATTCCCTCTTGTTGTGAGTAACCCTTTGCTACTAGTCTAGCTTTAAGTTTCTCTATACTCCCATCTGCATTTATTTTTGGTTTATACAACCATTTACATCCTATAGGGGTTTTATCTTCAGGCAATTCAACCAAATCCCAAGTATGGTTTCTATTTATTGATTCTATTTCCTCATACATTGCAGCCCTCCACGCAACAGATTTACTTGCTTCCTCATAATTTGCAGGTTCTACAATGTTTACAATCTCTGACATTAATGCATAGTCTTTCAGTCTAGAAGATAATCGTGTCTTCCTACCTGATCTCCTTGGTAGGGGACTTACCTCGACTCTGTCTATTTCAACGTTTTCTGGGCTTGCATCATCATTGATTACATTATATGTTACTTCTTCTTCTTGTTTCTGCTCCTGCTCTTCATCTTCCTCGCTGTTATCTTCTATTAGCAATGGAATGTGGCAATCACTGTTAGAGTCATCCTTTTCTTCTTGAACCTGTTCATGAAATATAACATCTCTACTTACAAAAACCTTGTGAGTCACAGGATTATATAACTTATATGCCTTGAACTCAGTGCCATATCCAACAAATATGCATTTCAAGGCTTTGGGATCTAACTTCTTCCTATCTACCTTAGGTATATGAGCATAAGCTTTTGACCCAAATATTCTTAAGTGACACACTGCTGGTTTGAATCCAAACAATGCTTCAAAAGGGGTTTTGAAGCCTAAACATCTAGTAGGACTCCTATTCTTTAAATACACAACATTGTTAATAGCTCTTGCCCAAAGACCATTTGATAGACCCTTACCTTGAAGCATGCTCCTTGCACACTCCACAAGAGTTCTGTTCTTCTGTTCTGCCACTCCATTCTGCTGTGGAGTGTGGGGCACTGTAAACTGTTGCACAATCCCATGCTGCTTGCAGAAATCCATGAACTCTCCCAACCTGTATTCTCCCCCTTGATTTGAGTGGAGAATTTTTATCCTTTTTCCTGTCTGGTTTTCTACCATGGATTTGAACTCTTTAAAATAATGAAAGGCTTGACTCTTTTTACTTAGAAAGTATATCCATGAAAATCTAGTGCAATCATCTGTAAATAAAAGAAAGTAATATGCTCTTCCTAATGACCTAGTTTGCATAGGTCCGCAGATGTCTGTATGCACCAGTTCTAAAATATCTCTTTCCTTTCTATTGACATGTAAAGGGAACTCTTCTCTATGCATTTTCCCTAATGCACATCCATCACAATCCAGCTTAACATTATGGAGAACAGGGAGTCCATCAACCATACCTTTTCTCTAAAGTAAGATGAGGTCTTACAGATTAAGATGGTCGAATCTCTGATGCCAGAGATCTTCAACTGTCGATCCAGCTGCAACCATCGCTTGTTGTGGCATACTCTTCACATCTAGTTTATACAGGTTTCCCACGCGCACTCCTGTTGCAACTGTTTCCATCTGGCTATCCTTAATGACACAGTTAGTCTTAAGAATTGAACTTGCATGTCTTGATCAGTAATCATTGAGACAGAGACCAATTTTTTCTTAATTCCTGGAACATACAATACATTTTTAAGATGTCTAATGTCACCACTAGGTAACTTTATAGGAATGTCACCATATCCTTTGATCTCATATCCACTATCATCTCCTAAATAGATTTTCGACCCAGATGAAGTTTCTTCAAGAAATTCAAACCAGTCCTTCTTACCAGTCATATGTGAGGATGCGCTAGAATCGACATACCATATGTCGTCCTCATCTCCCTTTAAAGCTGAAAGAGCACAATCGACTATAAATAGTCGAAGTTCGTGGCTATGGTATTCTTCTTCCTCAACAAAGTAACTCTTATGTTTTCTATGTTTGTTTCTTCCTTCGTCTGACTGCCTCTTATAACAATCTTTAATCTAGTGACCAAGTTTTCCACAGTAAACACATTTCTTGCTGGGAAAATTATTAGCAAACATACCTTTAAACATTCTCTTCTGAAATGTGTTGGCTCCTTTCTGCTGCTGCTGTTGTGGTTGCTAATGCTGCTTCCCTCTATACTGTCTCCTTTTTGCCATCAGAGCAAGGTCATTGCTCTTTGATTTCAAATTTTGTCGCCGCTCTTCTTCCTGTAGCAAAATCCCTGACAGCTCTTCAAACGCAGGGGCTTTCTCCCTTGCTAACAGCCCTGAGATGAACACCTGGTATTCATCAGTCATTCCGTTCAACGTGATCATGATTAGATCTGAATCATAAACTTTCTCTCTGATATCTCCCAATCTGTCCTTCAGATCTTTAACTCTAGCAATGAATTCAGAAACGGACTCATTCTCCTCCATCTTCAATGCAAATAACTTGCCTTTAAGTGACATGACACGGTTTGTATTCTGTGTCTGGTATAGGTTTTTGAGCGTCGTCCAAATGTCGGTGGCCGATTTACAATCTCTAATATGTGGGATAACATTGTCCATGACGGACATCTTCAATATGACCTTCACTTTTGTCTTCCTTTTATCCCAATCTTGCTCTTGTGCAGCTGATCCTGGTCTTAGCTCATTTCCTATAATAATCGACCACGCATTTGCGCTTTCAAGTAAAGTCTGCATCTTGAATTTCCAATTGGTGAAATTCGATCCATCGAGTTTGCCAGATTCGTGGAGGTACGATTCTATACTATTATTCATATTGGACTGATAAAATTTCTGATCCTCTGATGAATAAGTCTATCCAACTGAACACTTTCAGATAAAAAAAAACACCATATACCAGATTCGAACCTTTGTTTTGCTGAAAAAAAATTTGTACCTTCAAGGAGCCACCACCGGGCAAGTCCGATCTGCTGCCACCGAACAGATTAGGAACTCCAATGTGCCACCACCGAGCAAGTCCGATCTGCTGCCACCGAACAGATCAGGAACTCCAATGTGCCACCACTGGGCAAATCCGATCTGCTGCCACCGAATAGATCAGGAATTCCAATGCGCCACCACCGGGCAAATCTGATCTTCTGCCACCGAACAGATCAAGAATTCCAATGTGCCACCACCGAGCAAATCCGATCTGCTGCCACCGAACAGATCAGGAATTCCAATGTGCCACCACTGAGCAAATCGGATCTGCTGCCACCGAGCATATCTGAAGCTTCAAAGTGCCACCACCGGGCAAGGCCGATCTGCAAAAAAAATTGCAGATCTTCCAAAAAGAAAGAGGCTGGCACTTCTCAACAATGAAAGACCCGCACCAGAAACGACTGGCGCTTCTCGACAGCGAAAGACCCACACCAGAAACAAAATCGATGTGAAGCACGAAATTGGCGCGCTCAAGGCTTGATTTTCCGCGCTAATAGCGTTTTTTGGTGCATCGGCGCAACTATCCCTCTCAAAACCATGCCAAGTGGTGCGACTGTTTCGTAAAAACCCGCGCCAACCCTTTGTTCAGCTAAAAAATGGTGCGACTGTTCCCGTCAAAACCGCGCCAACCCTTTCTTACGCTCAGAGATGATCAGTCATCTGAGACCTGTGCTAAAGGTGTTACTGCAGTCCACCTGATCCTACGAATCTTCTGTATACTCCACCGCCACTACAGTTATGTACAAGGATGCATCCCTAAAGAAAAGAAAAAAAAATAAGTTCGTCCCTACTCTGTGCTCTGATACCAAGATAGAAATCAGACTTGAATTGAAAAAGAAGGAGTTACAGCTCACGGGTGAGTACTGCACCTAGAGACTGCACTCAAACAAAGAGAAATCTCTCCGTTCACTCTTGTATTCATGAATGAAAGATTACATCATTAAGTACAATAGAAAGTTGCAACCAAACTCCTAAACTCTAGGAACAAATCCTAAACTAAGGAGATACGTTACAACTTGTGTAACCATTTCTCCATTAATACAAAATAATATTAATTATTTTCAACTCCTTCGGTCTACTATTAGAAGGAAATATAGGAGTGCAAAAGGTATATAGAATGCTCCAGACTTGTTGCATAGGAAGAAGAGTATATACGAAGAAGGAAGGACGATTTAAGGACCAAAACATATCCTTATATATCACACATGCAAAGATATCTGAAGTAGAACAACGAAAGTTACAGAACCGAGGATACAATCAATAAAAGGAAGGTCCAGATGCTAATTGGAGAAAGTTTGCATTAATTTGGTTTGAGTTTAATGATATTACAGGTTGATCATTGTCTGGATAGTTGGAAGATCAGTTTAGTGGGTGGAGGTTTTGGTTGTCTTATTTGATTTGATTTTTGAAAAAAAAAGAAAATTCGTTGGGTTTTCCCTTAGAAGAGGGGTTTTGCCTTGGCTTGGAGCATATCTCTAGCGTTCTTTCTTATCATTGTGATCTTCCTTGTGACATTTATTTGATGATGAACATATAAGAATATGAAAATAAATAATGTTACAGATACTTGTCAACTGTAAGAAAAATCTGATTGAAATAAACCCTAACTAAGTTGACTTGGATTTCTCAACAAAAGGGAGCATTGGAATGCAATGGAATGGGTGCTTCGATATTTTAGAGGCACTAATGATTATTGCATTACGTGTAATGTTAGTAGTAATTATGTATGCAATTATGTTGATTCAGATTTTGCAAGTGATTTGGACACGAAGAGGTCTACTTCACTCTATGTCGTTACTCTTTCAGGAGGATCTAAG
Organism: Pinus taeda; assembly: GCA_000404065.3. NCBI lineage: Eukaryota > Viridiplantae > Streptophyta > Pinopsida > Pinales > Pinaceae > Pinus > Pinus taeda. Next base: position 18,198 of record APFE030149628.1, on the reverse strand, counting down.
TGATTTGGACAAGAAGAGTTCTACTTCAGGCTATGTCGTTACTCTTTCAGAATGATCTATTAGTTGGATGTCAAAGCTTCAAGAAACAATTGCTTTATCTACTACAAAAGTAGAATATATCGTTATTGCACATGCTTGCAAGAAGGAAATTTGGTTGAAGGGTCTTCTACCTGAGCTTGGAAGAAAACGGAAAATATAACTGTATTAAGTGGTAGCCAAAGTGCTATTCATTTGGCTACAAATCTAGCTTATCATAGTGATAGTAAGCATCTTAATATTAAGTATCATTTTGTAAGCCAGACTATTAATGAAGGTGGAGTACTTCTTAAACCCTACAGACATTTTTACTAAACTAGTGTTGTTAGTAAAACTACAATGGTGTTTGAGTTCTCTTGGCTTATAGAAGAGGCGATGAATGAGTGGGGATGAATGAGTTTGGGCAAAGTATCAAGGAAATTATTGTCAAGGTGGAGGTTGTTAGAATATGACAACAACTAGTTAAAAGAAAATGTAAAATCATAAATTTACTTAAGTAATTTTTTTTTTTGTTTTTTTTTTTTTCTAATGACATTTGTTTATATATAGAGACTTCTAATAAGTCTAATGCATTTGCATTCACAATCCAATTAGACTTTGAACATTTGCATCCAAATTGTTTAAATAAAATGTATGTTTTGAAAGGATATGCCATGTTGATTGCCCACAGGCATGGAACAATTGCATGGGATGATAGTAGTTGTACATATCCATGTGTTATGAATATGGATGTGAGGTTGTTTTGTAAGTGGATGTTGTGATTAGATTAAAAAAATCTCATTATTATTTTATATAGATTACTGTTCTTTCAACAAAGCATTACAATTTCTAGAAATAAATGCATAATATGGTAGATTATGTGTAATATATTTGGTAGATTATGTGAACTTAATAAAAACAAATACATAATATGGTGAATTCTATGAAATATAGTATGAATTTTATGAAATTAATATTGATGAGTTATTAAAAAATTATCCATTATTTTAAACATTGTTATTCATTTTCCCTTTCTTAATTGACATGCAAATTTTTTTATTTTAAATTTTACTTTTTATTTTTTAATTAACATTTTGAAAACCGTTCTAATTAATAATTTTATAAGGGGTCAAAATTAATAATTTTTTAAGGGGTCAAAATCTTTTAAAATGTAGAAATTAATTATTTTTTAAAAGATCAACCTCTTTGAAATTAATTAATAATTTTTTAAGGGGTCAAGATTGGATTGATTAAATTTAAATGTTAATTGAGAAATAAACTTTTATAACTCCCCAGATGAACTTAAAGAGGGAAAAAGCAAAATGAAACATAAAAAGGAAAAAAAAACAATTAGAAAATATAATAATTTCGTGTAAACCATGTTCTCGTAAGTTGTCATAAAGTGGTATAGAATAGAAGAGGAAAATTGGAAAATAACCACAATTTAGAATGGTTTTAAAAATAACAAATAACCAAATTGTTATAAACTGGAATAGATTAGCTGTGAAAATTTGATAGATAATCAGATATTGGTAAAAAGTAGCCCAGAAAATTTGAAGAAAAACGAAAGCTCCGTAATACTTCACAATATTATTGGGAATTGATCCATTCAACAGTATATTCACATGGGTACATGTCATTCCGTACTTGCCTTTTTTATTATTTATCAAACGCAGGTAGGGTATTAATTTTAAAGAACTGGCGGATGCTGATTTCATTGTCCTACTCCATTGTTGCTTTTGAGTTTTCCCCCCGTTTTCCTGTTTTCCAGTCCATCTCTGTTCGTGCTCAATGAAGTGGACCGCTAGCTTGCTTCAGAGTATAGAGCAAGTTTTATTTTTAGTATTCTCCAGTACACATCGAATTCTGATATAAAAATATTATATTGTATGTTTCAATCCAACTACCCCTGAGATATTTTCCGTAGAATGTGTGGAACATGTTACTGGGAGGCGTTCATTTGCATCCTATTTGAAGTACCTTACACTATTTAGTGACTAAGAATCGCGAGGATTTCCATATTTCAAATGGCATCAGATCATTCGATTTTGTAAGATTCGGACCTTTCACTGCTTTTGCGTTTTTCTGAGATTTTAAAGGCTTTACAACAATATCTTTATTAAGATGAGCGATTACTTTAGGGTTTTTTTCTTAGTTCTTCTTCCTGGGTTCTTGAAAGATGTTTGCAGTAGGCATGAGATATTTCTGTGGGTTTATTTTGTAGTCCAATTTTGGGTTTTATGAAGATAATGGTAACATTTTTCATTCATAAATTCACCATATTTTGATGGGGTACTGCAAATTCGTCATATTTCTATGGGGTAGTGGTTTTCAAGACCTATAGAGCATCAATTTTTCATCAATAGGACGCATTTCTATGTGGATATCTTGTTTAAATTTTCGGATTTTGATATCTTGAGGACATTATCGGTTTTTATTAATGACGAGTTTTCCATTTGGGCATGTAGTTCGCAGAGGCCTATAAGCGAGATTGACAGGATTTTAAGCAAAGGAGCAACAAATGTGCACGTTACAGCCTTGGACGGCCTGGTGAATGTGAATTCCTTGTTCACAGTTGCAGTATTCGTCGGGCTGTCATTGGCAACCCCGGGGCAGAGGAGCTTAGAGGACAGTGGCAGGTGTGATGCAGGTGAGGACATTGTTAAAAACCTTTTGATATTTGAGGTGACATCATTCAGTGCATTTCTATTCTCCAGCTTGGTTGCACAGGGTTTGAAATTAGCAATCATATTAAATAACAGCAAAAAGCTTCATGAGGCTGTCAAGGGTCACATCAACAACAAGCTGCTGAGGCTTGGAATGCTTGCCTCCGCATGTGGATCTATAATGGGATGCATATTCTTGATGTTGTCTATGGTGAATGTGATACAGATCAGATTGGGCATTCTGTCCTGTAGGGTAAGCTCCACTGTGAGGGCAACTTTAATTTTGATTCCTCTAGTTTCAACAGCCTTGGCTATCTATATCTCTACAGTGATTTTTGCCTTCACTCATTAGTACTGTATTGCAATTTCAGAAATAAACCAGACATTGAGATATACTTTGCCAAACCTCTCCAAGAATTAGAAACTACGCCTGAAATACTCATTTTCTAGTGGTCTGCTCTATTTGTAATATGAGTTTGCTCCACTTAAACCGAGGTGGTCTTCATTGAAAACATAAACCTTTCAAAAAATACTATAGTTGGGATTGTTTAATGTAGTAGATTCATAGGCTGCACTCCTCTGTGTAACAGGCTTTCAAATTTTTCAGTTTTTTTGGTTAAGCTCAGGAAAATTCAAATTGCATTTGAACCTCAAAATCAGAAAAGACCAGCTATGATAACCATCGGAAGCTTTTAGATGATTGTATTTACATTCTGAATTTAGGTAATGAAATCTATGTTTCTATATCTGATCTGAGAGTCCTTGAAATGAGTAGAGAGTAGAGTTTATTTATCATGTAAACCTTTCTAGCATTTGGACTCTTCATTGTCATCTATGGTTATTAGCTTCCCTTTAATTGATTGATTACCTTTCAGTTTTGAAGTTCAAAAGATGTTATAAATTATAATACTCAGTCTTTTACCCTAGTCTTTAATCTAGATAATGGTTATTTGGTAGCATGATTCTTTTAGAAGTTAGTTACTGACTGTACATCTCTATGCTAGTGCGTTCATATATGTAATTAGCCAAAATTTTTAGATTTTAGCTTTGGAACTTGTTTGGACATTCCTCTTTTGTATACTTCGTAAAATTCATATATTTTTTAATTAATGTTGCTAAAAGTAGGTATATTTTAGACCAGTCATCAAGGAACTAAGAGAGATAACAGCCTGCCTTCGTTTTTTTTCTAATACATAATTCTTCATGACATATTTTACTCATAGGGAATGGTCACTAACAAACCAGCATCTTGGCAACTTCTATCACCACTTATACTCCACCTACCAATGACATGGATAAGAGCCCATACTTATGAGAGAAGACCCTTTTATATATAACTAGCTTAGATTTATCTAACGTCGGATCTATCATGGGCCGAGAGGGATCAAATCCCCCGAGGTGTAAATCTTTTTTTTTGAGCGTAGAACTAGAGGAAATGTTTGCACCATGAGGGATATGATCCCTCTCAGCGCATGATAGATCCGGTGTTAGATGGATCTAAGTTGGTGTCAGTTGAGGACAACTATGTCACATTTTTAGATTATCATTATTATGTATATGTTTGAGATAAACTTCAAAATTCACATTATGTTTTCTTTGCTTGGCATGACCATATCATTATCTTCTTTAACTTAGTCTTTGTTTCTTGACTTGAATGGTTTGTATGTTTATGTTTAGATGCTTTGAGTGGTTTGTGTGTTTATGTGTTTGGATTTGGATGATAATGTTCGTGAATGTTACAATTGTTGTGTTATATTTTTATATGTGTATGTAATTGTCTATTAGTAATTAGTTGGTGGTAAATGAGGGAGACAATTTTGTCAATTTTGAAAATACACATCTATTTCATTTCATTTTAGGTATCAAAACTTTTGACAACCAATTAATTCTTAATAGTGTCCCTCCATGTATTACTAAATATATCTTGAAGAGTAGTTTTAATAATTGGCTGCTTCCATATTACTTTACTCTTGAAATAATTTGTTTTTTTTGCTAATGTTTGAAATAATTTATTTCCTTCAGGAATATTTTGATTTGTTTTGAATGTTTATAAATATATCTAAATATTTTGAATACATTGTTGTATGCAATTAACTATTAGTAATTTTGAATATATGTAATTGTCGATTAGTAATTAGTTGGTGATGAAGAAGGGAGACAATCTTGTCAAGGATTAATTTGCACTTTGAATGAGGATTGATTATGCACATCTATTTCATTTTAATTTAGGTATCACAATTTTTACAACTAATTAATTGTTAATAGTATCCCTCTAGGTATTATTAAATATATTTTGATTTTTTTTTAATAACCTCCAACCTCAATATTAACAACATCTAATGCATCTAATGTGAGCACTGAAATAAGATTAGAAAACAACATCTACACTGAAATCAATGCATCTAATGCAAGCAATCAAATGAAATTAGAAATCAACATCTACACTGAAATCAATGCATCTAGTTCAAGTAATCAAATAGGATTAGAAATCCACATCTACATTGTAATCAATGCATCTAGTGCAAGTAATCAAATAAGATTAGAAATCAACATCTACACTGAAATCAATGCATATAGTGCAAGTAATCAAATATAATTAGAAATCAACATCTACATTGAAATCAATTCATCTAATGTAAGCAATCAAATATGAATAGAAATCATCATCTACACTCAAATCAATGCATTTAGTGCACAAAATATTCTTCCCTCTCCCCCCTCCATATAACCTTGAAAAATGTTTTTAATAATTACAACCTCTAGATTAATAGCATCTAATCCATTTAATGCAAGCAATAAAATAGGATGAGAAAACAACAACTACACTACAATCAATTCATCTAATGCAAGCAATAAAATAAGATTATAAATCAACATCTGCATTGAGATCAATGCATCTAGTGCAAATAATCAAATATAATTAGAAATCAACATCTACATTGAAATCAATGCATCTAGTGTAAACAATCAAAGAGGATTATAAATCACCATCTATACCGAAATCAATGCATTTAGAGTAAGCAATCAAATAGGATTAGGAATCAACATCTAATCTAGAATCAATGTATCTAGTGCAAGCAATCAAATATAATTAGAAATCAACATCTACACTGAAATCAATGAATTTAGTGCAAGCAATTGAATAGGAGTAAAAATCATCATCTACATTAAAATCAATGCATCTAGTGGAAAAAATATTCTTCCCTCTCTTCCCCCTCCATCTATATATATATATATCTCATTCCATCTCTCATTCTTCATCTCTCTATCTCAGCTCCACCCTACCCAAGCACACACCCTCTCTCTCTCTCCATATCTAGCTATCTCTTCCTCCCTCCCTCCCTATCTCTATCTCTCTTCTTCCCTCTTTTTGCTTCTCATTCATATCTCTATCTCCCTCTGCCTCTCCTCCTTTGTCTCTCTATATCATCCCCAAAACATACACACTCTTTCTCCATATCTATCTATCTTTCCCTCCCTCTTCCTCGCCCTCTCTCTTCCCCTTCTCTCCCTCTCTCCCCCTTCTATCTTTCTCCCTCCTTCTCTCCTCTCTCCCTCTCTCTATCTCCCTTACCACTTCCTTTCTCTCTCTCCACCTTTCTTTCTCTATGTTTTTCTTCTTACCTCCCTCTCTCTCCCCTTCCAACTCCATCTCTCTCTCCCTCCCTCTCTCCTCTCTCTCACGTCCTCTCTCTCTTCCTTCCTCTCCCACCTCCCTCTGTCTCCCTGCCCCTCTCTCTTCACCCTCCAACTTTGTCATTATCTCCCTCCCTCTCCCCTTCTCTCCCCCCTTCCTTCCATCTCTCCTTCTTTATCTATCTATCTCACCCCAAAACATAGACACTCTCTCTCCCTTGTCACTCCCTCTCTCTCTCTCTCCATCCCTCCCTCTATCCTCCTCTCTCTGGTCCTTCCCCTCCCTTCTTTTCTCTCTAAACTCCCTCTCGCTCCCCCATCTCTCTCTCTCTCTCTCTACCCTCCAATCTTTTCACTATCTCCCTCCCTCTCTCCTCTCTCTCTTACCCTTCTCTCCCTCTCTCACTCCTCTCTTTCTCTCTCTCTTCATTCTTTTATCTCCATCTCTATTTTATCACTCCCTCTATCTCTTTGCCTCTATCACCCTGTCTTAGTTATTCCCTCCATATATATCATGATATATTAATATTTATATAATATAACAAATTGAATTTAGGGAGGATGGCTCTGCGGCGTGAGGGCGAGTACGGTTGACCCATTGTGTCTACAGTACAACGATGCAGATAGTAGATCTGGGCAGCTACACGTAGACAGACTGTTAGGGGCCTCAGTATACTCCTTAACCTGGGCATTAGCAAGCTCAGTAAGGTTTTTTACTGTGTCATTTTAACTTCTCAGCTCCACGCCCATCGCTTAGGTTCGGACCACCTACGACCGTTTCCTCCTGTAGCTTCTTTGGTGGTTACTCACAGGCAGCTGGCGTTTACAAGCCCTCGACAGCTATGGACCTCGATATTGTAGATTACTCGGAGGACCCGCTATTGGAGGGAGCTATCTGGACGACTCTGCATTCACCAAAGGCAGACCGTGCTCCATTTAACTGTGCCCTGAATGAGACCTTTGCCGACTTACCTCCGTTTCCGGGGCCTTCATCCCACTCAGTGGTCCTATTGGACGAACCCCTGACCTGGCCGTCCCTCTCCTCTCCCCCGTCGTCACCATCCTCGATAGGGTTTGCTTCCGGCTGCCTAAACCCTAACCCTCCAAAGTTTTGCATTGGACCTTCCCACCTCCCTACACCCTCTGGTCACGCTACAGTTTTACCTTGCTCTTCGTTCCGGCAACATCGGTACCGCCTTCCTCGCCTCATCTCCCCGTCCCTCCCTCTGGAAGTTTTACTATTATACCACCCTTATCAGAACCCGTCCCATCTGCTGCACTTCCCCAACCTGAGGACCTCCCAGTCTTCGAAAGCAATCATACACAAAGGGATGATTCATCCGAGGGAGCGAGACCTCGGAGAAAAGCCAGGTGCTTTAGATCTAAAGCAGACGACATCATATTGCGGCTCGAAGAAGATATTCAACTAGCGAATACCATGGACATAACAGACAGGGTTCTGGTCAGAAGGATCTGAGGGTGGAACTACTCTGCGGCTCGTCTCAAAGCATGGACATTAGAGGTCTAGGGGCACCACTTGGCAGATCTACCCACCGTTCAGACCTTTGTGAGAGGGTGGTTCACATTCAGGTTCACCAGGCCCGATCACATGAACTGGGTCTTATCATCTTACTGGCATTTCGAACATGCACCTATCCTCCTGAAGCAATGGTCACCCCTTTTCGACCCTGAAATGGAGCAGATAGGGGTTGGACTGACATGGATCAGATTAGCAGGGCTTCCACCACATTTTTGGTTGGAGGACATTTTCCAACGCATTGGAAACTCACTCAGCATGTACACAGAGTACAACAAGTCTTATCTCTCCACTGGGAAGATGGCTTATGCCAGAATTTTGGTACATATGGACACAAGAGGGGGTCTACAGGAGCATATTACAATTCAATGGCGGAATTACACCAGGAAGCAACTACTGGACTATGAAGGACTGCCCTATAGATGCTATCGTTTCCACAAGGTTGGACACGTGTTCAGGGATTATTAGCTGAATCACAAAGGGGGGCAAAAGACTCAAGATCATGGTACGAGCAGCGCAGTCCTACAGGAACCACCCCAACATGTAATGCAGGCCGGAGAGCAGACAACACAGGCACCGATAGCGGAAGGACGAGAGCTCGATCAAAGTGCTAAGAAGAAGTGGGGGAAAGCTCCACTTCGACCACCCTCTTCTCCACTAATAAGAGCTCGAGGGGCTTCAGGGGACGCTTTCACCGCGGGTATGAAAAGCCCTCCCCTCTCTTTTGCTTTCTTTGCATCTGATATACATTTACCATCATTTTCTCATTCAATGGATAGAGTTTTTCGCCACCTGGAAGTCCCCCTCTGTCCCTCCCCCACATCCCCGGCTCTCCCCCACCCTATTGAACCCTTTTGGTAGAACCATATTTGTCATGCCTTTACCATTGTGCCTCCTCCACCCATTTTCGCCCCTCCTAAGCCCTCTATCCCTGAGGCTCCCCAGCTCCAGCCCTCGACTCAATCCAACTGCCCCGATCATAGATACCCTACATGTTCAAAGTTCCGTTCTCAGGGCCCCGATGTGGTAGGGTTTGCAGTCGACCTCTTCCTTTCCTTACCCAAACCCTCTCGAGGTTGTCCCTCCTCTCTATCCAAAGCCAAAAATCAGGCAAGGGAGGAGATCGCCTCAGGGGATGAAAGCACAATTCCATGGGTTCTTAGAGCAGAGAAAACCCCTATCCCCCCCTCCATGAGGATGCTCTCATTCAATTGCCGTGGGATGGCTAGTCCTAGGAAAAAACTAGCCTTGAAGCATCTGATCTCATATGAAGCTGTCGACATCATCTTTTTACAAGAAACCTAGGACCAGCCTGCTCAATCTCTTCTATCCTTGAATCTTGGCTCCCGAGCTCGTCCTTTCATTCGCTTGATGCAATACGCTACTTTGGAGGGGTAACCTTGGGTGTATGTACTCGTTAAATCAAATTGACTAGTGTTTGGGGAGGCATTGGATATATGGGAGCTGATATCTTCTCATAATCCTTAGAAGCCTGTTTTAGAATCATCAATGTTTATGGTCCCTGGCGAGAAAGGGCAGATTACTGGCGGACGCTGTTAAACTCATCTATCTTTCTACAAGATAACATCATTCTGGGAGGGGATTTGAACTTTTCCATAGGATACGCTGAATCACAGGGTCATCAAGCTCAGGTGGACACCCTATTAGTCTTTTTTGAGAACCTATTGGAGGAACACAACCTAATTGATATACCCTCTGCTAAAATTCAATCCACTTGGAGGAACAATTGACTAGGGGAGGCCAGCCTAGCTAGAAGGCTTGATAGATTCCTCATCAAAGAAGCACTGGTCAACAGTGGGTCACACATGAGACAATGGGTAGGCACGGGCGGCCTATCAAACCATGACCCATCTACCTGGAAATACAAGATGCCAGTCAAAAGCCCAGATGCCAGTCAAAAGCCCAAGGTACCCTTTAAATTCAACTCCACCTGGCTAAAGGATGCAAACTATTTAAGGATGGTGGGTGATTTCTGGAAGACCCACCCAATTGGTATCGAAGGAAACATAGCAGAAGGGTTTGCACACAAATGAAGGAACTGAAAGCCCTCTCAAAAGAATGGGCATGAAGGAAGCGATAACAGGATGAGCAAGTACTAAGGGAAGCAAAGGAGGCAATCTTTACTCTGGAGGAGGGCACCAGATGAATCATGGACACACAGGAACAAAAAGAAAAAATGGCCTCTCTCCTACAAAGGACTCAGATCCTGAAGGACAGAGAGGAGAGTTGAAGACTTCGAAGTCGAGCCATATGGCTAAAGGAGGGGGATGACAACACAAAATTTTACCATAAATACGCAAATGGGAGGAAGGCGATCAACACCATATGAGAACTTAAAAATGGGCAAGGACACTTAGTGCAAACCTTCCGCGAGTTGGCAGCTTTGGCAAACTCACACTTCAAAGACATCTACAAAGCACCCCCCATAGCTACCTTGGCTGAAGTAATGCGCACTGCTCAGACCTTCTCGAGTTTTGTGGATCAGGAGGCTGCATAGGAACTTACCAAAGAAGTCTCCCTAGATGAGCTTGAAGCTACTCTTAAGTAGCTTAAGAGGGAAAAAAGTTCGGGACCTGATGGCTGGATAGTAGAGTTCTATACTACTTTCTATGACATCTTAGGGTTGGATCTCCTAAGACTTATAAAAGAAAGCCACAGAAAGGTAAGGATGTGGGAAGGCCTAAACTCCACATTCATTGCTCTCATTCCTAAAGTTGACAAGCCCTCGACCTATCTTGTCGGCACACATCTCCCCTGAGCAGTTTGCCCTTTTACAGAATAGAAAGATACACGAGGCAGTCGGTACTGCACAGGAGCTCTTCCACTCTATCCAGACCAGGAAACTCAAAGGGATGATCTTGAAAATTGACCTTTCCAAAGCTTTTGACAGAGTTAACTGGATTTACATCTGAATCCTGTTAACCCACCTCGGCTTTCCCTTCCCCTTCATAAAATGGGTCATGAGTTGCATCTCCAATGTATCTTACAGTGTGCTGGTAAATGGTTCGGCCTCCCCATTCTTTCATGCGGAGCGAGGGCTGAGGCAGGGTTGCCCTCTCTCCCCCCTCCTTTTCCTCCTTGTAATGGAAGGCCTTAGCAGACTACTCGGAGAAGAACACAGGCAAGGACGAGTAAGGGGAACCAAAATCACCAACGCATGCACATTGACCCACCTGCTGTTTGTGGATGATGTGCTTATATTTCTTAATGGAGGCATAGGAGATCTCACATCCCTCCATCATGCTCTAAGCATCTTCTTAAAAGCCACGGGAATGGTGCTAAATGAGGCAAAATCTACTATCACTTCTACAGGATGCTCCCAATTGGAAATCCAATTTGCACTCAAGCAGTATGTCTTTACAGAACTACCACTCGAAGAAGGATTGAAGTATCTAGGCTACAGGTTAAAACCCCTAGGATAGAAAATTGCAGACTAGCTATGGCTTATAACCAAGGTAGAAAAGAGATTGAACATTTGGTATCACAAATATTTGTCCAGAGCAGGGAGACTGGTTTTAATAAAGGCAGTTCTGGAAGCAACGCCAGTATATTGGATGTGGTTGGTGTGGATACCTCGAGGCATACTGACCCGTTTGCAAAACATCTACTGTTGTTTCCTGTGGAAAGGAAAGAAACCCGAGAGGACTTTCGCATGGACAAGCTGGGAATCTCTAGCTTTACCAAAGCGTTGGGGTGGATGGGGGATCAAGAGGATGGACTTGTTCTCCAAAGCCCTGGCAGCTAAGCTAGGATGGCAGTTACTCAACTCACACAGCCTATGGACGAGGGTGGCCGTCTCCAAGTACATATCCCCATTCAACACCATGGATTGGATAAGGCAGAGCCATAGGAACATTGCTAATATATCCGTCATCTGGAAGGCGGTATTAAACACAAAGGATCATTCGAAATGGACTGACATGGAGAATCCGGTCTGGGGCATAGGTGCCCTTAGGAGTGAACCCCTGGGTAGGATGTGGAAATGCTCACAGAATAACAGAGGAGCTGAGAGCCTATCTATCCGAGCAAGGCATTACACACATTTGTCATATTGCTGATAATGCACAATCCTCTCTTTTTCGACAGGGCTGGAAATCAGGAAACCGGCTTAACATACTGCTACGGGGACAACGGGAATGGCGAGATTTCACAAAAGCATTAATTGAAGCTCATATAAGAATCACTAAGGGGGATGATGAACTTATTTGGGCTTTCGCCAAACACGATGTATACACTCCCAAAATAGGATATCAGGTGTTGATGGAACCTCACAAGCCTCCCATTGTTGAGACATGGTGGATACTTCTATGGGAATTGAAGGCAACCCCTAGAACAAGGCTACTCATGTGGTCCATTCTACACAATAAGGTCCTAATCGGTGCTAACCTGATGAAACAATCTTTCTTTGGCCCTTTTTGGTGTCATCTTTGTACGAACAACTGTGAAGACACAGAACATCTTTTTCTAAGTTGCCCATGTACTTAAGAGCTCTAGAACAACACTCTTAGCTCGCTCCAAATTACGCATCAATGGCAGGGAAACAACATAATAGGAGCTTGGAAACAATGGTGGACAAAAGCCTCATAAAAAGAAAGGAACATCCCCCTGCTTATTAGCTGGGTTATCTGGATAGCCAGGAATCGTATTATTTTTCAGCAAAAAGCCCCAAACTGGCCCTCCATTTCGACCAGAATCTTAGCAGATTACCACTCTATTCCCGACGAAGGATCCCAGCCACCCCATAGAATCATACACCCGGAACCCATCAACACTTCCCAGCCATGGGCTTATTTTGATGGCTCAGCGCGGGAGACTGGATATGGAGGGGGTGCTATATTACATTTATCTAAATCCCACTCCTTCAAAATACAATTGGGACTAGGCAGAGGGACTAATAATTTTTCTGAGCTATCAATAGCCAAAAACCTCATACACTTTGCATTGAACAAACATTGCTCAAATTTACAACTTTTTGGCGACTCTAAAATAGTCTACAACTGGTTAAACAAAAAATCTCAATGCAATGCTTTTTCACTAAGGCATCTCTTGGATGAAGCTCTTAGACTCATCTCAAATTTTGACTCCGTTTCCTATCAACACATTTACAGGGAGCGGAACCATCTATCCAAGGAAGCAGTGCTCAAGGATGATGCAACTTGGCTGATACAGGAGGATCGAGAGGGCAGCACATACCAGTTCTACCATAGGCCATACATAGATCCTAGCTTTTGAGACAGGCACATTTTTGAACAATTTTCATATAAATGATCATATCTAATTATTCATAAACTTATTGTTTTTATCAGAACTAGTCTCTCTGCGAAGAGAATAGTAGCAAATGCTTATTTTTTTAACAGTTCCATATATTGGATGAAATATTCCAGCATCAGTTTTGTATTTTGACAGGCAAGGCCTCACCATATGTATATGCTTTGCATCTGCAAAATGTAATTTCTTATTAATAAAAGAAATTACGACTTTTTCTACGGGAAAACAAATTGAATTATTTTTCTACGGGAAAACAAATTGAATTTATATTAAATTTAATATTATATTAATCCAAAGTTATTAAATTTAAAATATTAATATTAATATTAATATTAGTATCAATGATGTTTTTTTACATAGGATGATAACAAAATTTATAATAAAACTACATCACATTAATATTTTTAAATATTACAACTTTGATGTGGAACTATTTGTCTTTAAAGATTTTAAAATATCGATAGGATATGGTTTTTCTTTTTAAATATTCATTTTACAAATATTTAATTAAAAGAAATATCAAAAGATTTTGGAGCAAGATTTTCCATTATGTGAGTTGAATTAGCCTTTTATCCTTTGATTTAAGAAATGGTATTGGCTTTAATAGAGTAAAGATGTTTAAAGTTTTACATAATTTGGAATTTTTATGTGGTAATTTTTTTTGTTAAAGGTAAATTTATGATCCATTCAAGCTCACATATATGATAAAGGAACTATTAAACGCATGATATAATTATTATCAATTCAAATTATATATAATAATATTTAGTTATATAATAATAAATCTTAGTCCATTAATAAGATTAAAAATTTATATATAATCTAAAGATTTAAGTTATATGTAATTTAAGGTTCAAGCTAATGTTTTGGCTAACATTAGCGAAAATTGTTTTTATTATTTTTTGAAGATGTGACTTACTTACACATTAGGGTCACACTGGGATGTAGAATGTGCCTCTCGGCACAATCAACTTTTAGGTTATTCAAATTTAGTACATGAAAGAATTTTAAAAATATCTATAACTATAAATGCAGTATTGAAACTCCAACTTTTTTGCAACAACTCTTTCACACAAAACAATGTTCTATATCTATGTCAGCACACTATATGCATTAAAACCAAAACCACTTGGAAAAATCAATTCTCATTGGAATCCAACAAAGCAAAATTTCAGAGGGGTCATAATTCTAGGTTATCTAAAGATTATTGGAGAGTTGTGGGTCTATAATCAATTTAGAGATCCTCAAAATCTTTGTGGGTGTGGCCTTACTTTGCTAGGCACCTAAATTTATGTTGGATTGACGGCCTGGAACTTTGCGGAAACGAGGGCGATTTTGTATAATCCTTATCCTAGACCGCCTTTGTGTTTAGAACTTCCGTGAATCCTAGGTTCTTTGATTAATTTTACAAGACTGACACCATACAATCTCTCTCAAAGTTCTTGCATTTATTTAGTTTTTGCTCTTTTCAAATAGACACATAGTATAAACCACTAGGTAGGATTCGAAATAATTTCTTTTTGTAATGTTTGCACACTATTAATATTCCAATAATATAAAGTTAGGGGTAGAATTTCATATTAAATTCCACCTACTCATTATCTTGAAAGAAAATGTAAAAATCTAAATTTAATAATTATTTGAAAGAAAATGTAAAATCTTAAATTTATGTAAATTTTTATGGTATTTGTGTTGGTTTATGATACTTGTAATATTTTTCATAATGAATGTAATGGTGCCTTCAATATATCTACGAAGCTTGAGAGTTGAAGAGGTTGATTGTAAAATACTTCTGGATATAAAATAACTTATCTTATGATGAATCACTTTTTGAAAGCTTGGCCTTCACAATCCTTTCCTACGAACTATTTTGATGGAGCGATACAAATCATGTTTGTGGATGTTTAGCAAGCATTGCTACTTAGGCGAAATTCTTGGTTTCCATTTTCGGTGGAGTATAGAACGAAAATTATTGCCTTATGGGGTTCATTGTATTATGTTAGGCATTTAAACTTTGATGTGTTGCATGTTTTTAGAGAAGATATAGATGGGATTAACAAGGGCTCCAATTTTTCCTTGCCACACATGGGGCATTGGATGAATCAGATTCTCAGAATCAAGGGACTCTTCCAACATGTAACTTTCTCTCACATGCATAGGGAATTCAATGTTGTTGCTGACAAGTTATCAAAGGAGGGGCTTTCAATGCATCCAGGAAATATCAAGTTCTCAGTTTACTTGCAGGGATAACAAATAAGTTCTAAACTCTTCCCATGGAGCTAATGGACAAATTGTTTTTCCCTTCACGACTTTCGGGTCTAGTTTTACTTTTGTGGCTACAAAGTCAAATTAATTATTTTTTGGGAGATTTTCATCCTTTCTAGGTTTGATAGTTATGTATTTTGACATTATTCTCATTCAATATTTGTTGAGTTGGAATATTTATTACATGGAGGAAATGACCTATTGGCCGTGAAGAATGGGTTTTATTACCTTATGGTATATCCTTCCATCAGAGGCATCAACTACAACCTCCCTAATGTCGCGACCACTGCTCCCCATCTCCCAGGTTACTAACAACACCTTTGCTTCATCAACGGTATATATGCATAACAATCTTATACATATAAATGTATGTAAATAGGTGTGGAGCACATGGGCAGAGACATGTTTGAAACTGTGCCCTCTGCGGATGCCATATTCATGAAGGTAAGTCTTGAACTTGATGAGCTGTCATGTAATTCAATTAGAATGAGCTGAAAGCACATTTTGACTATACAATTTGTTTGTGCGATGTTATCAGTGGATCATGTAATGGGTCACAGGACGCTCCTCATCTCCTTCAGAGACATGGAGGATCTGTAGACAATGTTGTTGTTATGAAACCAGCTCACAAAAAGATAAAAAAGATAGATCAACGCCTTAGAATTCATCCTCTTCGAGGGGGCAACCTCCTTTACATTACACAAATGAATGATTCTATGATGATTCAAATGACAAAACCTCATTTCTATATATAGGAGTCTAAGGAGTCACAATATAACCCAGCTGACCTATCAATAATAATATAAATGCACAAAAATAACAATAGAGGGATTCTATGGGGCACAATAATAACAATATGGGGACAATAGGGGCACAAAAATATTAATAAGGGATACAACTACAATAGTAATGGGGT
>APFE030149612.1:0-11389 GCA_000404065.3 Pinus taeda | reverse complement strand
TCCTTTGAAGATTTTTGAAAGCATAAAATTTTAACTTCGTCCCCAACCATCTCATCTTTCAACGTGAGAAACTGAAAAAGAAAAATCCAGTGTCACAGCATAAATTCGCTTCAAGCCATATCCTACAGAAAACGCTAATATTCCATAAATCTCGCTTGCAGAACCATTACGGAATTACAGCAATAATACTTAATCCCGTTTGAAGAACTATGATAGCATTACAACAATCATACTATTTTAAACAACTGAAACACACAAAACACGCAACCTAATTGGAAGAAGCTCCTTCCTCACAGTTCCAGAGATTACTTCTTAAATGTTTAAGCAGAAATTACATCTCAAAAACAAAGCAAGCAACCTAATTGGAAAAAGGTAACAGAGTTTTTATCCACAAGTCCTGCAAATTCACCCCTTTCCAACTTTCACTTTCCATCAAGGGGATGATCTCTTTTGTATTTTTCCCATTCCGCCGACCATGTCATGAATCCGCTTCCTTCGAAGAAAACATCTGCAGCAATTTTGAGAGCGTCCTTCATGGTTGTCACGTACTTTTCAAACTCTTCAAGGCATTGTAGGCTTTGGTGTTGGCCTTGTTTCAGATTTTCCAGGTCTTTCCAAGCCTCTTCTACATATGCCCAAAAGCACGAGTCCTCAGTAAGGGACGCAGGCTTGCAGCGGCTTCTTTGACCTCTTGAACTGCGAGTTTTTTCTTTCGCTTCCATCCATTCCTGAAGAACTTTATGGCGTTTGGGTCTTCCATCTGAAAGATATTTGCCGTTGCCGTTAGTGTGATAATAATATGCAATATCCAGAGGCTCTACAAGTTTTCTGTATGTAGTGCCAGCATTTATCCACTTATTTTGGGATTGGAAATCACTGGGCAACTCGTGATTCCCACATTTCAATAATATCATCCCAAAACTCTGCAAGCTTTACCCTACGCAAATTCGCATCGATATCGCTCCTCGTGTCACGGTTCTTGAAGGCATCATAATATCCGATGCCACGGTTCTTCTCACAAAGCTCTTTATACCATTCAATCTCTGCCATAAGACTTTGCTTTTGGCTTAATTGAACGGCTAACTTATCAATATTTGTGATATACTTGTTTTCAATTTCCCCAGATCTGCGTAGGGCAAGCTGCGCTTGATCATTCTGGGAAAAGTTATCAACAAAATTTCATGCAGCAATTAGCATGCTGAAATGTAGAAACTTAAATTCAAAAATACAGACAAGAAAATACTATCCTATAATTTTATATAATAATAATGTATGAGATTCCTTTACTGTGTAAGATAAAGGATTCAATCTTGGTGTAGGAATTTGAATGTTGAAGTTAATAAAGATATAAATATTTTACTCCGTCAGATTTGAATTTATGAATTTTTTTAAGAGCAATTACATATTCTAAATTATTAAATCCATTAAATTATACAAATAACAGAAAGTTAAAAAATTCAAAATGACAATTCCTTCTCTACATATCTTGATATATGACGAAGTAAAATATTTTATAAAATACTCTATCCACCCTACCTCAAACCATTAAATCCACTATACATACTTTCAAACATTTCAAAAATATTTATTAATATGATTCATGAAAACTAACTAAAAAAACATAAACATTATATGAGATGTAATTGTGTATTACCTGAGCTCCAACACCAGTAGCTTCTAACTGCACTGAAATTCCCCTGTCGTAAGAAAATTCTGGATCAGGATTAAATGCAAAATTTCTCCTATTTTTGGAGTTTTCTATGACATGTTTCAAAACCGAGGCATACACTATATGCTCTGAAAAACAGTCCTCCACTCCAATATCCCAGGGCTTTTCATGGCTCTGCATTGTCAAATGAAGCATCTTCAAAACGGTGTCAGAATTCCCAATACAAGCTGCGCCACGGCTTGAGCAGAACATGTAAGTGCCAACAGGTCTATATGAGCTTCTCTTTGTGATCCTGTCCGACGACTTTTGAGAATCAAACACATAGCTTGAAGTATACTGCACGACATAATTAAGAAGAATCCTGCAAGCGTCTTGAATAGAAGAATATAGGACTTTGCCATCCCAATAGGGCAAAATAGCAGTCAAAGGCGCAGCAATTGCCTCAATCGGTGCGAGGAGCATCCGAGGAACAATGTCATGCTGGGAAACCACATGACAAAAGTTGCCTCCCCAATTCTCACGGCCAACTGCTTCAACAAGTCTTTCATCTCCGACCAGAGGGCAACCAAATGTGATACAAAAGGAAGAGATTTGCCTTATCCTCTTTTCCAGGAACCACAGTGTAGCCAAGGTTGCAACTGCCCCTCCCATGGAATGACCCACAAATATAATGGGTTTGAGTTTTCTTTGTCTGGAGTCAGTAGAAGCCTGTAACTGATCGATCTGGAATACATCAACACAATGTTACTTCTCCCTTTGAATTTCAATAATTTCATCTATAATAACAGAAGTAAATCCTCTTGTTGTGAAATCGAGTTTACTTTTGACGGGTGCGTTTAGATAAATCAATTTACCTTTGCTTGGAAATCTGTTTTCTCCATAATATCCAGAAACAACTTAAGAGCTCCCTGATGGACTTGGGCTGGTTTATCATCGTCACCCTTGAGGCAATCCAAGAATACCTGGTTGTTTGTTTCTATATTCCCCTCTCCATCGATGAAACTTTCGATTCCGAGAAATGATGGGAAGGCAACATATGCAACGCCTCCATGCTCCCTCAGACTAAAACTCTCTAAATTATTTGCACGATCTGACTCTTCCCAAGCATTGAACAGTATTTCGCATGAAGCCAGAAAAGCGGCAGTCTCCTGACCAACAGTGAACCTGCAACAACAAATGAGTAAATTAGCACCGTAAGGGAAACCGCGTATGGATCCCTTAAAATTTGGAATTCTGTGCATACAATTTTGCACATTTTTATGAATCAGGAGATAGGGACGACACGACCAAATTCAACAAGAATAAATAATGCCTTCATTACCTGAGATGAAGATCAAAAAATGTGACAATGAAAAACACTATCTAAGATTACATATACAACCTGGGCTTCTAAACAGGATAACTGAGGTGTCTATCACACTGAAACCACTTAGCTCTCCAAATACTGCAGATCAAGAACCAGATTATTGCATCTGCAGTAACTGGACAGGAATAACTCACAATACTAATACCAAAGCTGTCCTCCCCTGCCTACACCTCAGGAAGATTAATACCCATACTATTCAAGGGGAAAGCCTCCTAAAGCTTAGCGGGGAAATGATGGACCTAGAGCCTGCAACAGATGAATGGGTAATTTACAATGAAAAAACACACTATAAGATTAAATATACAAACTGAGCTTCTAAACAGGATAACTGAGGTGTCTATCACACTGAAATCACTTAGCTTGCCAAAAACTACAGATCAACAACCAGATTATTGCATCTGCCATTACTGGAAGGGATCAAACTCCCATTACTATACCACAGCTGTCTTCCCCTGCCTACACCTCAGGAAGATTAATACCCGTACTGTTCAAGGGGGAAAGCCTCCTAAAGTTGGCTGGTAAATGATGGGCTTAGAGCCTGCAATAGATGGATGGGTAGTTTAAAATGAAAAAACACTATATAAGATTACATATACAAACTGGGCTTCTAAACAGGATCACTGAGGTGTCTATCAAACTGAAACCCCTTAGCTTGCCAAAAACTGCAGATCAACAACCAGATTATTACATCTGCCATTACTGGACAAGATCAAACTCCCATTACTAATACCACCAGTGTTCTCCCCTGCCTACACCTCAGGAAGATTAATACCCATACTGTTCAAGGGGGAAAGCCTCCTAAAGCTTAGCTGGGAAATGATGAACCTAGAGCCTGCTATAGATGGATGGGTAATTTATAATGAAAAAACAATATATGAAATTACAAATACAAACTGGGCTTCGAAACGCGAGAACTGAGGTGTCTATCACACTGAAACCACTTAGCTTGCCAAAAACTGCAGATCAACAGCCAGATTATTGCATCTGCCATTACTGGACAGGATGAAACTCCCATTACTAATACTACAGCTGTCCTCCCATGCCTAGACCTCAGGAAGATTAATTCCCAGACTGTTCAAGGGGAAGCCCTCCTAAAGCTTAGCTGGGAAATGATGGACCTAGAGGCTGCAACAGATTGGATGGGTAATTTAAAAACGACAGAGACCAACCTCAAAAAAATTATATTTTAACGATCACAAAAGTCCATTTTTTATCCCAGAGACGCCCTAAACTTCTTAAAAAAATTCAATCTGCATATACCAAAAAGTTTCATGCTGATTTATCAAAATGTAAAGAAGACAACCATATCCTCATAAGAAATTATGGAAAACAAAATCCCAAGCTTATCCTTACAGTGGGGTAGATGAGCCTTCTTCCATCGTTAGCAATTGTTGCTTGCTTCGATTTGTTGCGCATTGGCGTTGGATTTAAGCACTAAATGTTGCCCATATAATAATTCATAATGGTTACCGGTCGTTCCTTACACGGAAAACAGGGAAAGACCCAAGAAAGAACAATAGAAGACTTTGAATGGGTATGCAGTGTGGAAACTGTATTTGTCACTGTCAAATACAGTGATTGTCAGCGCTCTGTTTAAGCGAAGCAATGTGAAAAGATTGATTATCCACACTTGTCTGGTAGCAATAGGAAAGGAGCCCGGAGAGCCCTGACGAATGAATTATATTTAATTTTTTAAAAGAAGTGCACACTGCCCATGTTCTCAGTTTCTGTGGAAAACCAAAGGAAAAAGAATGGTCAGCGAGTTCCAAGAAAATTCAGGAGGAAAAAGAATGGCCAGCGAGTTCCAAGAAAATGCAGTAAGATTGTGATGGAAAGAGATTCCAAATATTTTGTTTAATTGGAAAATGCTTATTTCACCAAAGTAATGCTTGCGTCACGAAACCTGTACTCGCATTTTTAATGCTAAACAATTGTAAATGTATAATTATTACAGGTACTTTTTAAATAAATATACTAGTAATATAAACCTCAATAATAATGTCAACCTCAATAACAATGACCATGTTTGTTTTCCATCTTGCCGTTGCAGCTCTTATTTGATTAAAGGATAGTAGTGAGCTATTAGTAATATATAAATATATTTATTATTGTGAAAAGTTTATATTATATATATAAACTAAAATATATTAGTTTGGCAGAATAATTTAATAATTTAAATTTGAATTTCCTCTAATTATTAAAAATTAAATTACTACACATTTATCTAGCCAAAATTTATTATTAATAAATATTTTAGTTTCATATTTTTAATTTAAAATTTTTAAATATCATTTATTTGGATGTACATGTTTGGGCCGTTTTAAACACTCCACATACCATACAAATTCAATATTTTGATTAAAAAAAATTTGTTGTTATGGTAGTCATATTTGAATTGGTCACATAATTTTGATTGGAAAGAAAAATTTAAAATAACTTACCAATTTTATTAGCCAAATTTATTATTACAAATATTTCATTTTAATACTTTTTATTAAAAATTGAATTATTCAAATTTTATTCATATTACAGTTTACAAAACAAATATGAATTTCATATAATCTGAAAATGCAAATATTCTTAAAAAACACTAATATCCCTAAAAAAAATCTAAATTATTTATCAATCTATCAACATATCATAATGCTACAAGACTTTACTAAATAAATAAATATATCAAATCCTAAAATTATCTCTAGAAATTAAGATTTTTTTGAAGTTAAAACCAAAAATTAATTGGCCAACAACTTAATTATCATACTCAAATTTTATATAGAATTTTTGCATTAATATTGTCGTGCATGCGTCCTCTCAATAATATTGCAATTATTAAGAGTTTGATAATTAAAAACCATTAATATTTTTGCAATTATTAGAGTTTGTAATTAAAAACCCATTAATATTTTTCGTTGAAAATTCAATGTACACAATTCTAATGTGCATCAGATATATCAAACAATTACTGGGCAATATATACATCGTAATTTGTATAAATTTAACAATTTAGATAAATTTATACTAAAATATTTAATTATTTTAAATTTATTCTGTTTTATTGTTTTATATATATATTTTTTAATTAGTTAAGTTTAGGTGGTGGGTTATTATAAACTTAGATATAAAAAACTAATTATAACTAAGCCAAGTTTACCAAAACCACTCTTAACGTCTTGGACATAGAAAACCAATTATAACCAAGCCAAATTTACCAAAACCACTCTAACATCTTGGACACATATATAGTATGTGAACTAATATAATGAGAATTATCAAATTGAAAAATTAATTTTAATTTGACTTTAGTAATGAGTATAAATAATGTGGATCCTTTATTCCACAAACAAATAATATAGTCTTACATAACAAACTATTCTACAGATAAATAAAATAGTCTTACATGATAAATGGCGTTGGCACTAAAGACAACTCTTATAACAAATTAGTACTTATTCTTAACATTAAAATTAAATTACTATCATTAATTTAAATAAATTAAACCTACGAAGATACAATCATTTTAAATAATTATGATTTATTATTATATTATTTTTCATAATAATATTATATATTGAAATTGAAACAAATGTGACCTGTTTTTTTTGTAAACAAGACTTCAAAATATAAGTATTCAAACCACAATTTAATAAATTTATTTATTTTTTCATATAAAATTTAGAGGAAAAAAAAAATATATATTATTATATATATATATATATTATATATTTTTATATATATATGGTTATTAGTATATTATTAGCATTTGAGTTTGACTTTGTGCCTTGGACTTAATATTATATAATTAAATTGGGATATTAAAAGAAGAAATTTAATTATGATATGATTTTATATATATTAATTATTCATATATTAAGTTAAATATTTATAGTTTTAGAATTATTTTAATTGTTTTTTATTAAAAAGTTGACTGGTTTAATTGTCAAATTATTATTAAGTCAAACTTCTTATTTGAGTTAGTAAAAAAAATTAAAAATAATTTATTATATATATCTATATCTATATCATTGAAAAAATCATTTTTTATTAAATTATAATAAACCTAATTATGTCAAAGTTTTTTTTATAACTAATAATTAAGTGTTATATACTTTAATATAGGAGTGTCTTACCGAGGCTTTGAGGCGCGGTTTCGTGCAGGCCGGAATGTCCGCAAGGCTACCGGAAAATCTCTCCACCTCCGCCACCCTCCCAACCCCACCACCCTCCCAACCCCGCCGATCTGCCACTCTTCTGACATATTCCCGATTTGAACAACTAACAGAAAATCAGGCGCGCTGACATCCCAGATATTTCGGATCCCGATCGTTGAGTTGGGATCGACTACACCCAAAACCGCAGAACTTTCACTCGACCCTGCTCGGACCCGCGACCCGCTCTCGCACAACAGCGCCCCCGCTCTATAGCCTGAATCTGTTTCTGAACAGCTTTGGACATCTGAACCTGCATTGCACGGACTCGAGCTTGCACGCATTCTACAGCCTCGGTATGTTCAAACCCTGAGCTTCACCATTTCATGTTCAAACCTAGAAACATTTCGTGAGTACTGTAAAATTCAATCGCAAACGTGAGTACCAGAAAACCCCTGAAGGCAGCCTGGATTACAATTGCGGCATGCTCTTCATTGGAAACTTCTTCCTGTAATTTTGTGACTAAAAACAGAGGCTATCGATCGCTAGGCTGCCGACAACCTGGCCATAGGTTCGAAACGCCCAACCAATCGGATTTCTTCAGCCCACGCGGAGAATAAGGCTCTGATTTCAGACTGCAGGTCAGATTCAATTAGGGCGGATTCAAACACATCTTCATGAAAACAAAGTTCTGTTTCCAACTTTTCTTTGGGATCTTGGTCATCTTCACTGCCATCCTCAGGATTATAACAGGAAAGCCATGGGATGTTTCTTCCTTGGGTTTTAACAAAACTTATAACTCCATTTAGATTATTTGTACAGCTATTTTCACTTTTTTACGACTTTCATGTTAAAGCTAATAGGATGGTAATTCATATTTTTCAAAATGTTTCAGCATGGATGGTAATCAATGGAGGCATTGAATAACATAGTTCCCTGTGAAAATTCAATCGCCAATTTGTCTGCTAATTCCCTGAATATGCATTCTAGCATCTTATACTATGGATTATTTGGCCAAATCAATGAAGGCATGATTAGCATATCACCACTAGCTTGGATTAATCCTTTTGTTATATGACCAGTAGCTTGTAAAGCCGCTAGTCAATTAAAAAAAAAAGCTGAAATAAAATTTCCACTACAGCAGAACGCCTTTAGATATTTATGAATGGAGGGAAGGCGATAGCGAAGCATATAGGTTGAATGATGCAACTACAAGCTGTGGTGGTTAGAGTGCACAGTAATAGAAGGAAGTAAAATAGATGTGGCACAACAATGCAATGGAAGCATAAAAAATTGCGACCATCAGAATTCAAACTCTTGACCTTAAATTCCAAGAAACATTACAGGAGCATTGTCCTCATTACATTAACAGTTTAGAGATAGGATCTGAACTTCTACATTCAAAACAAATACTGCACACATGGGGTTGGTCTTTCTTATCCTAACGATACTCTGTTCTTTGATGTCCTACTCCGAACTTGAAGATTGGGATCACAATTCCCTTGCCATTTTACATGGTCCCACAGCCTTTTATCACAGGACCCACGAGTCCATAGACTCTTCTCGCGATCCCAGATCCATCAAACACTAGCCATGATATTAGGGAATGGTTTTGGATTATCTTTACTCATTCTAGAATCCAAACCATCTTCCTGTCAGTCCTATGATCCTTTGCCCTCGCCTTCTGTCCCTGCTAAAATCAATTCAAAATTCTTTTATACCTTCAGGTACTTGTCCCATGTTCAGTAATTCTTGGCTATCGTAGTTGACTGTGTCAACAATAGATTTAGGAAAGCGTATTTCCATCCACATTTCCTTTCCGTGTAATAAGAGGCAGCCGTAACTGGCCACTACTTTGCAAATGATTTGCTTCAAAATGAAGAGAGATCATGTCTTTCCTCCGAACTTTATTGCGACCTGTGGTAAATAGCTGAGATTGGATGAAGTCAAGATCTCCAGCAAGCCTCGATATTGAACACCTAATGGACAATGAGGACTTCAATATGTCAAGTACTCTCCTGGCTAAAACTGAACAAAACATGCTCAAATGGAACTATTTTTTGTTGATGTGGGATTTTTTGTGTTCTCTTTTCATTGTTTTTTTGCTGGGTTCTTGAAATCTATGATGGCCTGTAACCTGAGTATCTGGATCACACTGATTAGAACACCTGGTTTCCTGTTATCTTAAATTCAATGCCATGGCACTAATTTCTCTGTTTGCTTAGTCTTCAGTATTTCACGACGAACAACATGCAGTAGGTTAGAGAAACCCAGCATCTTGTGTTTATGGTTAACTTTTATGTAGTATGCTTGCTTTATTTTCTATTCGAAACACAATTATGGAATTGAAACCTAGATCACAAGGATCAAGTTCTTCGAGGGTTCCGTTACCCTAATGGGTACATTGTCCTAGCAGTATTGAGCCCCTAACTGCCAAAAAAGAGCTATAACAGAAATTGAGTTCTCCTCAAGCTTGATGCCTCCTCTGCACCTACAAAGGTTTTTATAGTTGGAATACAAAGATAATATTCGTAAAATTACTTCACATACCCTTCGTTGCAAGAGTCCCCGATTGACTACACCAATAAACCCTTGGAATGATAGAATTGCAAATTATGCAGTGAAAATAATGTTGAAGGTGACAGATACACAGTCCCGCAATGCATATGATTTACAGAACAAAGAAAGATAGCTAAAAACAGTACACATGACGGCATTCACTTCCAGCAGATTACTTCATTGGATTACAAAATTTAATAATAACTGAGTTGATAGATCAGAATGACTGCTAAAGTTTACTGTATTTTTCTTTGATAGAACTTATAGGGTATGAATGGACTATAAGTGGGGAGAAAATTATTTGTCAGGAATGATGTGAAACGTCACATTTGGGGATGGTGTTAGCAGGTTCCCCTTTCCCAGCCAAAAACCTACTTTAGCTTGGGTCAGGGTGACAAAGTGGTAATCTGCCAGCAAGTTGGTTCAGATTCCCCAGCCAAAAACCCAGCCAATAACTAACCTGGATAAATTTTAATTTTTAATATGCAGTTCTAACTTCTAAGTAATTAGTGGGATAATAACTACCTCTGTAATTAGTGGGATAATAACTACCTGTGTAAATTTGGGAAGCATCTGACTAGATTGAGGGTAGTCATTGAAGATGATACTCTGAAGATCTTAGATAGGAAGACTTCTGAAGATCTTGCAAAGGAGGAGCACCAAAACAATATAAAAGCTGCTTAAAGTCAGTGAAGCTGTCAGGGCTGGAGTAGTCCAGCTCAGATAAAGGATGGATTTGATCTAGAGAGAGCATTTTAATACGCAAAGTTCTGTTGCCTTGTGTCAAAATTCAACATGTTCTGGGAAGAATACCTAGATTATAAGATCATAATAGAGAATCACACTGTAATAGCAAGGAAATCTAAGGTAATTCATTGCATAGTTTTGGTCATATTCCAGTTTGCATGAACAGTAGTAGTGAAAATCTTATATTTAAATGCAGAAGTTGCACCTTATATGTGAATATTAGAATTTTACTTGGGGAATTTGGAAGAAGAATTCTAGGACGGTACTAGAGCTAGTTTACCAGAAATAAACAATTGGAATTACTCGATGCTAAAAATTTTAAGAGATATTTCTTTAACGAGTGTGAGAGATAGAGTAAATGACGCTTTCTTTCTTTCATGGTTAAAAGTGTCTTGCATAACAACTTATGAAGGAATGGAATCCAAGATTTAAACAATTTGAGAAAACTTTGGTGGTCTAAACTGGGATCAAATTAGCAAAAATAATAATTAAAATGGGAAAATATTCGAGCCTACATTGCCAGTTGCTCTAGAAATACCAGATGAACTCGATAGCAGGTCCAGGAGAGGATAATAAGCATGATTTGGAAGCTTAAAATTCTGAAAAAATATATGCTCCAGAGCAGGAATAGATTCAGTCAGATGCAAATTAGTCTTGGGGCAATAAATATGCTTCATTGAAAGCAGAGATATTTTGCACAACCTTATGGTGACATGGGATGTTGAATAAGTGAGATCCATGGGATGTTTCTTCCTTGGGTTTTAACAAAACTTACAACTCCATTGATAGATTATTTGTACAGCTATTTTTTTTTTTTTTTTCGACTTTCATGTTAAAGCTAATAAGATGGTCATTCATATTTATATATATGTTGAATAACTTGCTAAGATTGAAATTTTGGTT